>MU752459.1:0-52007 GCA_026770625.1 Nicotiana glauca | reverse complement strand
AAATATATATATATATATATATATATATATATATATAGTATTTTTTTGATTTTATAAAATTGAGATTAAACTAACAATTATTCTAATTAAAGTCTAAAATTATTTAATAACTATTTTGTAGTAGTTTCCAATTAAAACAATAAAAATGCTAAAATGAACTATTTTTGTGATTTTCTTTAAATTGTTAAAATGAATTAATACCTATTTTTTTATATTTTTAACATGAGTTATTATGCAACCAATTAATACGAAAAATGCAACAAAATTCCTAAAAATTGTAAAAATCATTTTATTTGAACTTTTGGAATAATTTGCTTAGGGCAAAAATCACGTGCTCACACTGATATCATTTGTAGTCACATAATATTGTTGTCATTATTTGGGCTGATTGGCATGAGATTTGTAAGCCTGTGAGACTAGAGAGATTGATGACTAAATTTAGGCCTGAGGGTCGGATTGTGAGTGATATTGATGGGATCGGGCTGCACGCCGCGACATGTATTATTGATATATGTGAATCGGGTTTCACATCGTAGCAGGTTATATTAGCGCTTGTGTAGGATCCTACCCTTTGGAGTCTACACACCTACAGTAAGCGTAGGTTCTATTGATTTATGATGGGATGGGGCTGCGTGTCGCAACAGGTACCGCACAGTTCTGATTGACCTAGTATATTGAGTCATTGAGCATGATGAGTGGGAGTTTCAGATAGTGAGATTGATTACTTTGAGATTGCGAGTACATGAGTTCATCACGATAGTGCATTGCATTGACATGTATATTTGGCATACAGGAATAGAGATGCATTCCCTCATGTTACACAATTTTGTGACATTTGTGACATTCACATGCACATTGACGTGTAAGTATAGAGATGTATTTTCCTCATTCCATCTGATAATGAGACTTCTTAATTGTTGTTGAAAGTTTTTAGGAAAAATCACAATTTTCAAACTTACTTATATTTTTGGCGTTTTCGGTGAAAGGATTAAATTTTACTAACATCTTTGAAAAGCATGCCTATTTCACCATAATTGTGAACGAGTTGAGCATCATACCTTTGAGTTAGTTCTTGTACCATTTTTATTATGTTCTTATGAACTGTTGTTGGTTATTGGAGTTGGACACTGTCACGACCCCGGTTCGCCCTCTGTGAAGCATCGTGACGGCACCCAGTCGCTACGGCTAGGTAAACCTAACTTGTGGAAGATAAACAAAATTTGTGGAAATAAAACTAATTGAGACAGATTAGAGAAATAAAACAATACTTAAAAGGTGTCGCTTAGCATACAACATACTTAATTTCTCAAAACCAATACATACTCCCAAAACCCGGAAATCCATGAATCACAAGCTACAAAACATAGTAAAATACTCTAACTCCGGAATGTCTACATCAACAATAAAGATATAAGGGCTATCACTACAAGATAGAATAAAGTGAGAGACTCCTCAGTCTGCGGACGCGGCAGATATACCTACAGTCTCGCCTCAAGAATCATAAGCTTGAGTAGAGGTACCTGGATCTGCATGTGAAAAACATGCACATAAAGGGCATGAGTACACCACAGCAATACTCAATAAGTACCAAGACTAACCTCGGTTGAGTAGTGACGAGGAAAGTTCAAGTCCCTGCTGAAGTTAAATAAAATGATAATTTCCAATAGTGAAGAACCGAGCAGTATAAATAAGTACAGCAGTAAAAGTAACACAAGATATAAACGATAGCAACAACTATCGAGAGGCATTGTAAACACAGAAGAAGATACAGCTCAACACCAATATTATCAACTGGGGATCTTCCAGGATACTGTCCGGTAGTCCCAAATATACATATTCAATAAGTCTTTCAGGATACCGTCTCGTAGTCTAGCTCATAGTACACAGGGATCTACCGGAATCCCGTTCCATAGACCCAAACGTAAATATGTGATACTGGGGGAATCTACCGGGTGCATTCTCGTAGTTCCATATAACTGTGCAGGAGGATCTACCGGAATCCCACATTCGTCGTCCTAAAATTTAAACAGACAAGGGCAGAGCTACCCGAATCCTACATCTGTAGTACCAATGTAAATACACAACAACAACAGGAGAAATGCTCAGCAATATCAAACTTCATATTAAGAAAAACAAATAGTCTGGCCTAGCATACTGCACAAAATTCAGGTAAATCAGGTGAACAAATAAGGCAGTTTAATCACTTAGACATGCTTTCCTAAGCTAACACATGCTTAAATAATACAAGTAATAAAACATGAAAGAAAACATACTAGTAATTAATGAAAATTGGATTTTAAAAAATTGGCACAACTATGCACTCGTCGCCTTACGTACAAGGCATTTCGATTATGAAATATACCAAATCCGAAGGGAAAAGTCCCCCACACAAGGTTAGGCAAGCCACATACCTCGAACAAGCTCAAATCAACTCGAAACCACGCTCTTCCCAAGAGTACTCGACTCCAAATGGCCCAACTTTATTCAATTTGATTGCATATTGTAAATAACACTTCAAGTAATTGATTCTACAATTAAATTCTAAGCTAATACGCGAAATTAGGTAAAATAACCAAAATGCCCCACAGACCCACATCTTGATATCAGGAAAAATTTACATTTTCGGAATCCACATACTCTCACGAGTCTATGCATAAAAAGAACACTAAAATCGAAGTTCAATTGACCCCTCAAATACCCTTTTTAAGGTCTCTTAATCCCAAGCCATAATTACTTATTTTTCCCAAATTTTCCACCACTAATTAGGTCTTTAATCACATAAAAATGAGTTATGAAGTCAAAAATGTTACCTCCAAGTGATTCCCCTTGAATTCCTCTTCAAAAAGCTTCAAAATCGCCTCAAAATGGAGGAACTTAGGCTAAAAATCGCGAAATAGAACTTTTAAATCATTCTGCCCAGGCATATAAATCCTTCTTCGCAAACGCGGTCAAACCCTCGCATTCGCGAAGCACAAAATAATCTTGACCAAAAATTCCTCTTTTTCGATCGCGACCACCCAATCACGAACGTGATGCATTGCTCTGACAGGCCTTCACGATCACGTAACCCCTATCATGAATGCGATGAATTTAATCCACTAAAACTCAGCTGCTTATTTTCTTCTATGCGAATACGACACCACCCCCGCGAACGCGATGTACAAATGCTTAGCCCTTCACCAACGCGGAGCTTGCCTTGCAAACGTGAAAGCTTAAATTCCACCTTCCTCAACAGACTCTTTGCGAACACGAGGGTCCACTCGCGAACGTGAAGAGTAAAATACCTGCAACACAATAGCAGAAAAATCTGCAATCTTTCCAAGTCTAAAAATTGTCCGTTGAGCATCCTAAACACACCCGAGGCCCTCGGGACCTTAACCAAATCAACCGACATATCCCATAAATTCATTCAAACTAGCTCCAACCTTCGGAACGCTCAAACCAACATCAAAACACCTATTTAGCATCGTATTCAAGCCTAAGAATTCCAAAATCTTCCAAATTATGCTTTTGATAAAATCCCAACGAAACCACATACGAATGACCTGAAATTTTGCACACACATCCCAAATGACACAACGGAACTACTGTAACTCTCGGAATTCCACTCCGACACTGGGATCAAAATCTCACTATGAAAACAGGAAACACATTTCAAGCCTAAATTAGCTACGGACCTCTAAAATGCAATCCGAACACGCTCCTAACCCCGAAATCACCCAACATAGCTAATGGAACCTTCGAATTTCCATTCCGAGGCCGTCTTCACACTATTCCAATTACGGTCGACTTTCCAACATTAAGCTATCATTTAGCGAATAAGTGTCCCAAAATTCTCTGAAACATAAAACTGAATATCACGACAAATCAAAATAGCAGAAATAAATGCGTGGAAAGAAGTTAATAGGGGATCGGGGCATTAATTCTTAAGATGAATTGCCAGTTCGTCACATCCTTCTATACTTAAACATTCATTCATCCTCGAACGAGCATAGAGACATACCTGAAGTAGTGAAAAGATGAGGGTAATGGTTGCACATATCCTGCTCGGTCTCCCAGGTCGCCTTATTGACCGGCTGACCCCACTACTGAACCTTCACTGATAGATCCTTGTCCAAGTGGACTGAACTGAAGTCCAACACATGCGACGGATCACCGTGATACCTCTGGAGAATCAACACATGAAATACCAGATGAACTCCTACCAAGCTGGGAGGTAAGGCAAGCTCAAAAGCAACCTCCCCTACATGCCTCAATATCTCAAAAGGGCCAATAAACTTCGGACTCAATTTCCATTTCTTCCAAAATCTCATAATTCCCTTCATAGGCGAAATCCGAAGCAGAACCCGCTCTCCAACCATATAGGAAACATCATGTACCTTCCAGTCCGCATAACTCTTCTCTCTGGATAGGGTTGTACGAAGTCTATCCTGAATCACCTTAACCTTCTCCAAAGCATCCTAAACTATGTCTATGCCCAATAATCTAGCCTCACCCGGCTCGAACCAACTCACCGGAGATCTACACCGCCTAACATATAAAGCCTCATACGGTGCCATCTGAATGTTGGACTGATAACTGTTGTTGTATGTAAACTCTGCCAATGGAAGGAACTGATCCGAACACCCTCCAAACTCGATCACACATGTACGGAGCATATCCTCAAGAATCTGAATAGTGCGCTCGGACTGTCAATCCGTCTGAGGGGTGAAATGTTGTACTCAACTCTAACAAGTACCCAACTTATGCTGAACATCCCTCCAGAACCGTGATGTGAACTGAGTACCTTTATCCAAAATGATGGAAACTGGAATTCCATGCAGACGAACAATCTCCCGGATATAGATCTCCACTAATCGCTCCGAAAAATAAATAGTACACATAGGAATAAAGTGAGCGGACTGGGTCAGCCAATCCACAATCACCCAAATAGCGTCGAACTTTCTCAAAGTCTGAGGGAGCCCAACTACAAAGTCCATTGTGATCTGCTTCCACTTCCACTCCAGAATCTCTATCTACTGAAGCTACCCACACGGCCTCTGGTGCTCATAATTCACCTGCTGATAGTTGAGGCACTGAGCTACAAACCCAACTATATCTTACTTTATCTGCCTCCACCAATAGTGTCGCATCAAATCGTGGTACATCTTTGCAGTACCCAGATGAATGGAATACAACGAACTATGGGCCTCCTCTTGAATTAGTTCCCGAAGCCCATCAACATTGGGTACACAAACCGGACTCTGCATCATTAATATGTTGTCATCGCCAATTGTCACATCTCTGGCATCACCATGCAAAACCTTGTCCTTGAGGACAAGCAAATAAGGGTTGTCATACTTTCGCTCCCTGATATGATCAAATAAGGAAGACCCTAGGCTCTGAAAGATCCAATCTCACAAACTGGCTGGCTAAAGCCTAAACATCCATCGCCATAGGCCTCTCTGATGCTGGTAGTTAAGGCAAACTCCCTAAACTCTCTGCCCGATGACTCAAAGCGTTAGCCACCGCATTGGCCTTGCCCGGGTGATATAGAATAGTGATATCATAGTCCTTTCGCAACTCTAACCGCCTCCTCTTATGCAAGTTTAGATCATTTTGCTTGAACAGGTGCTGCAAGCTACAATAGTCAGTATAAATCTCACAAGGCACATCGTATAGATAATGATGCCAAATCATCAGGGCGTGAACAATGGAAGCTAACTCAAGGTCGTGAACAGGGTAATTCTTATCATGTACCTTCAACTGTATGGACATGTAGGCAATAACCCTACCATCTTAAGTCAATACTGCTCTGAGGCCAATTTTCGAGGCATCACAATAAACCATATAGGACCCCAAACCTGTAGGCAATATCAAAACTAGGGATGTAGTCAAGGCTTTCTTGAGCTTTTGCAAGCTCGCCTCACACCCTTCAGTCCACTGGAATGAAGCACCCTTCTGCGTTAGTCTGGTCATAGGGGCTGCAATCGATGAAAAACCATCCATAAAACGACGGTAGTAACTTGCCAAACCGAGAAAACTACGGATCTCCGTAGCTGAGGATGGTCTAGGCCGACTCTGCACTGTCCCTACCTTCTTCGGATCCACCTGAATACCCTTACTCGATACCACGTGGCCTAAGAATTCCATGGAATCCAACCAAAACTCACATTTTGAGAACTTTGCATATCACTTCTTTTCCCTCAGAGTCTAAAGCACTGTCCTCGGGTACTGCTAATGATCTTCGCAACTACGAGAATACACCAGAATGTCATCAATAAATACATTGACAAAAGAGTCAAGATATGGCCGAAATTACACTGTGCATCAAATGCATAAAGGTTGCTGGGGCATTGGTCAACCCAAATGACATAAAAAGAAACTCGTAATAACCACACTGAGTACGAAAAGCAATCTTCGAGATATCTGGCTCCCGAATCTTCAACTGATGGTAACATGAGCGCAAGTCAATCTTAGAAAATACCCGGGTGCCCTGAAGTTGGTAAAATAGATCATCAATACGAGGCAAAGGATAACAATTCTTCACTATAACCTTGTTCAACTGGAAATATTCAATACACATATGAATAGAACCATCCTTTTTATTCATAAACAAGACAGGAGCACCCAAGGTGATATAGTGGGTCCAATAAAACTCTTATTAAGCAATTCCTGCAACTGATCCTTCAACTCTTTCAATTTAGGAAGAGCCATGTGATACTGAGGAATAGAAATGGCCTGAGTGCACGACAACAAATCAATGCCAAAAGCAATATCTCTATCAAGCAGCATGCCTGGAAGATCAGTTGGAAACACATCGGAAAAGTCCCATACTACTGGAACTGAATCAGCTGAAGGGGTATCAATACTGACATCTCTCACATAGGCTAGATACACGTCATACCCCTTCTCAACCATATGTCAAGCTTTAAGGAAATTAATAACTCTACTAGGAGTATGATCTAAAGCACCCCACCACTCAACACAAAGCACACCTAGCATAGCCAATGTCACGGTCTTGGTGTAACAATCAAGAATAGCATAATTGGGAGACAACCACTCCATGCCTAAGATAATATCAAAGTCTACCATGTTGAGCAATAATAAATTGGCTCTGGTCTCAAAACCACTAATAGCAACCAAACACGACTGATAAACGCGATCCACAACAAGAGAATCTCCCACAAGAGTAGATATATAAATAGGGGAACTCAAAGAATCCCGAGATACACCCAAATGTAGAGCAAAATAAGAAGACACATAGAATAAATGGAGCCTAGATGGAATAGAATCGATGCATCTCTGTAACAAACCAGTATAATACCTGTGATGACAAAATAAGAGGCAACAACCTTGGTACTGGTAGGAAGGGCATAGTATCAGACCTGACCTCCCCCTCTAGGGCAACCCCTACCTCCTCGACCTCCACCTCTAGCTGGTTGAGTACGTAGGGTAGCAACTAGAGCTGTGACTATAGCCTGAGAACTCTGCAGGGCATGTTATGGCTGAGAACTCTATTGAGGTGCACCCCTCCCAAGTTTGGGGCAATCTCTCACCATATGGCATATGTCACCACACTCAAAACAAGCTCTGGAAGGATATGGTGGCTGTGACTGGCTTGGGTAAGGTATATTGGATTATCTCTTAAAGAACCCCACACAGAAGGCAAACTAGAAATTAGAGATACATAATAAAGCTCCTGAGGCCTAGGAGAAGCTGGAGCACTACTGGCTGCTGGAAGAGCTGAATGAATAGGGCAACTCATATAACCCCTACCATGACAAACTGCAACTCGGGTATGGGCACTAGAATAATGGCTCGACTATCGAGACCTCTTGGCCTCCCTCTCCTTTCTCTCCCTAGCATGCATACCCTCAATCCTCCTAGCAATGGTCAGTAGCTGCTGATAGGGAATATCCATCTCCAACTCACGAGCCATGCTAGACTTGATGTTGGGGATAAGCTCCTCAATAAACTAGCAAACCCTATCATGAAAAGTAGAAACCAAGGCTGGTACATATCTGGCCTAGATAGAATAACGGACAACATACTCTGAGATAGTCACAGCAGCCTCACACAAATGCTCAAACTCGGTGCACCATGCATCTCTGAGGCTCAGAGGAACAAACTCTCTCAGAAATAGATCTGAAAACTGGGTCCAAGTAAGCGAAGAAGCCTCGTCTGGACTGTATAACTCATAAGTGTGCCACCACTCATAGGCGGCTCCTCAAAATTTGAAAGTAGCGAATTAAACCCTGCTCGATCCTGAAATACCCATGGTATGGAGAACAGGGTGGCACTCCTACAGAAATCCCAAGGCATCCTCTAATGCTAACCCACTGAATACAGGAGGATCATATTTCTTCAACCTCTCATGTCTTCGCTGCTTATCCTCTAAAGTCGCTGCCCTGTCCTCGGTTTGTCCTGGGGCTACAGGTTGTATAGGAATAATCTTTGGGACCTGATCAACAGGCACTTGCTACTCAGGAGTGTGGGCGGCGGGAGTTCGTGCTTATACCCCCGCCTGGAATGTAGCTGTAGCAAGGGGAAGCAACCCTACCTGAGCTTAAGTGGTTTACATGATCATAAACTGTGTCAGTGTCTCCTGAAATGCTAGTGTGGTGGTAGCAGTAGGCATGTCAGGTGCTTGGACTCGCCCTAGCACTGCTGGTGGCTTCTTACTGGCAGATCGCGCAGGTGCTCTAGCTGCACCGCGTGCGCGTCATCGACCTTTACCCAGGCCCCGGCCTCTAACGACTGTAGTAGGGGGCGTAGATGCCTAATCATCTTTGGTAGCACATGTACTCACCATTTGTGAGAGAGTAGAAGACAAAAGTTTAGAATTATGATGTCGAAATATCGCACGACAAGGAAATCAAATGAAGTGGAAATGTTCCTAACAGCTACATAGCCTCTCGTAGATAAGTACAGATGTTTACGTACCAATCAGTGAGACTCTAATAAATCGGCTTGTGATCTAAGACTCCTATGTACCTAGAGCTCTGATACAAACTTGTCACGACCCCGGTTCGCCCTCCGTGAACCATTGTGACGGCACCTAGTCGCTACGACTAGGTAAGCCTAACTTGCGAAAGATAAACCAAATTCGCAGAAATAAAACTAATTGAGATAGAATTAGGGAAATAAAATAATATTTAAAAGGTGTTTCTCGCCATACACAATATTTAACTTCTCAAAACCAGTAAATATTTGCAAAATCCGAAAAACCATGAATCACAAGCTACGAAACATAGTAAAATGCTCTAACTCTGGAATGTCTACATCAACAGTAATGATAGAAGGGCTATCACTACAAAAAATAATAAAGAGACAAACTCCTCAATCTATAGACACGGAAGATATAACTTGAAGTCTCGTTCAATCTCCTCTCCTCAAGAATGGTAAGCCTGAGTAGAGGTACCTGGATCTGCGCTTGAAAAAAAAGCGCAAAAACGGCATGAGTATACCACATCGATACTCAGTAAATGCCAAGCCTAACAAAATTTGAGTAGTGAGGAGGAAAGGTTAGGGACCTACTGAGGTTAAATAAAAAGATAAAGTCCGACAGTGAAGAACCGAGCAGTATAAATAAGTACAACAGTAAAAGTAATAGAAGATATAATGGACTATGCAAAGGCATCATAAACACATAAGAAGATACAGCTCAACACAAATAATATCAATCGGGGATTTTCCAGTATACCATCCTATAGTCCAAAATTGTAAGGCCCCGAAATTTTTTTTTTGAAGTAATTTATGATTTCGTCGTACCAAGGTAGGCTAATTATTTTATTTTGTGTGCAAGTGAGGATTCATGGTATAATATATATCAATTGGATATGTTAATAAGCGTATAAGTCATATAAGAAGTGAATTGGGGTCTAAGGTGAGGCCTAAGTCTAAGCCAAGTTTGAAAATTTCATACTAGACGAAAGTTGTAAATAAGTTCACACAAGACCCCACTTTTAACGAGATTATATAGATATGTATAAGGTTTTATGTGATGAAAAACCTATTATATGAAATGTCTGTGAGTCTAGTTTCTAACGCTTCAAACCGCTCGTCATTCGGACATTCCTACACAAAGTTATGACCAAATTACCAAAGCAGCGCAGAAAATTGCACTACCGCGGCGCCCAGCGTGCCGCGCCATTGCCAATTCCAGTGTGGTCCGAAATTTCATTTCCAGACATATTTTGTACATACGCCCCGTGCCCCGCGGCGCGGAAGTTCGAAAAAATGGGTTTTTTAGACCCGAACCCAATTTCATTTAAGGGGATTGGGATTATTTTAGGACGATATTCTGAGCACTCTAGAGAGAGGTGAGGGCATTTTATAGAGAGAAGGATGAGGCCTAACACTCCAATCATCCAATCTTGCATTAATCTTCAAGAATCAAGGAACCCAATCACAAGATCTTCATCTAAGGGGTAAGGATACCATACCATAGTCTTTAAATTCGAGTTTGGGGGCAAAGATGGGTGATTAGGAGTATGATTCTTGGGTCGAAGAGTATTATAAATATCTTCCTAATTTATGTTGAATTTTGTTATGTCTCAAAATAGATTGAAGTTGCTAGAATTTCCGGCATATCTTAGTAATTAAAGGAAAGCTCAAGAAAAGTATGTATGGCTAAAACCCCATCTTCTTCGAAATTGACCTCCTTTGGTGTTCATGCAAATGTTGTTAAGACCGAAATTTTATTGATGTATTGATTATTACTTCATATGAATTCGTGTTGCAAAATATATAAGTGAAAGGTGTGTATCAATGTGTTCAATATTATATCCTTGGGAATTTAAGGATGTGAGAAGAATATGAACCATGTGTTGAAATGCTTAGACTTCAACTCAAGTTTAAACTTAGATTGTTATGCCAAATTGTGTGAGACACCTCGTTATGGTTGATCCTCCTAATTGTTTTTATGTGCTAAATTTATTTGATTAATTATATTTAGTTGTTGGTAATGTATAAAGATGTTTGAGATAAATTAAATGAATTTGGAAAATAGAGTGTGGCCAAGGTACCGATAATTGGAATTATAATTGTGCTTGGTGATGCATATGACAAGAGAAAATATGAAACACATCATGAAACGAGCATCGACATTGCTTTTCATAAATGACCTCAATAATAAAGTGCCTTAAAGGCTTTTTACACAATTTATGCCATAAGTGGCTGTTCGAGATAATGTTTTGCCTCATGAGTACATCCAATGTGATGTGGGTTGTATATTGTCATGATTGGAAAAAGAATGATTCAAGAATAATTGGTGTAATTGCTTGCTTATGCCTTTGATGTGTTTTTATTACGGGTTGGTGTATCCCTTCTATTGATTTGGAAGAATCCATCGTGTTTAAAGTTCCATTATCAATAAACTTGAGGTGTATGATTTATAAGATATTGTATATGCCGAGGATTCATGACTCCTCTCATGTGTACTTGACATCTTGAATTAAATGACTTGTTGTTGAAATTGATATTGATGTAAAATGTGGGAAAGAATATATTAAGTTATGAAATGTGGCCTAGTGCCAAGTATGATGTGATAATTGTAGCCCCAAGTGCCTATGAATTGATATATGTGAAATAAAATTGTGATTGAGGTAACGTCTTGTAAGACGGCTTAGCCGATTGGGCCGTGATCGGACGCCATGTTATACATCCATGGTGGTAATGTATTGAAAATTGAAAATGGAAAGTGATATTGAAATAATGGTAACGTCTCGGGGAGACGGCTTAGCCGATCGGGCCTTGATCGGACGCCATGATATATATACACATGGTGGAAATGTATTGATGATTGAAACTGGAAAGTATAAATGAAATAATGGTAACGTCTCGGGGAGACGGCTTAGCCGATCGGGCCGTGATCGGACGCCATGATATATATACACATGGTGGCAATGTATTGATGATTGAAACTGGAAAGTGTAAATAAAATAATGGTAACGTCTCCGGGAGACGGCTTAGCCGATCGGGCGGTGATCGGACTCCGCTAATGATAGCGGTGGTATAGGAAACAAATGATGAATAGTGTGGAATTCCCCAAACTAAAGATTATGGAAACATAATGTGAAAATTGTAAAATTCTTTTAGTTCCTAATCTAAAGTTATGGGAATTTGTGAAAGTCATATGATCCTTTTATTTGATGATGTGGTGATTGTTAAATCTTTTGACGTACCTTTATGACTTATTTATTCTTGTTTGATAGTTCTTTTTAATTGGATGGTGTTTAGTTATACATACTAGTGCTATTCAATGGCACTAACGTTTCTTTTGCCGGGGGGTGCTACATTCGTGTTATGATTATAGGTGGTTCCATAGCAGGCAGTGTTGGTCGCAGCCAGTGACGCATCTTTCTTTCTGCTGATTTGGTGAGCCCCACTTTATTTCGGGGTCCTATACGATGGTTTATCAGGTACATTGCATTTAGAGGCATAGCCGGAGCCTTGTTGCCAACATTTCCATATTATTCTTCAGTTATATTTAGGGGCTCCGTAGACAGGTTGTGGGTGGTGTTTGGTATTGGGAATTAAAGTGGAAATATTGATATTTTAGAAAGATTTATAAAAAACTTCTAATATTTTGATAATTATGAACGAAGTTGCTAATGGAAGTGAAATTAAATCGACAAAGACTTGTTTATAAAATTTGATTAATGATGTATATTTCCTTTTTATTCAAAGATTGGGTAGTATGTATGAAACCTGTCAGGCTTGCTCAGTCGGGTTTACTCGGTTGAGCACCAGTCGCACTCCTCGGATTTTGGTGCGTGACAAACTTGGTATCAGAGCCTAAGGTTTTAAAGTGTCCTAGGAGCGGTGTCTAGTATATTCCTTCTTATCGGTGTGTTGTCGACCACATCTATAAGTTGGAGGCTATTTGGACATTTAGGAATTTCACCCTTCTTTGATACTCCAGATCGTGCGATATAGATCATGACATAGAGCTGATTTTCTCTCGAAGTCTTATTCTGAAGATTGGTAATTTATATACCATAATTCGCGAAATTGAAGGATGTAATGAGGGATTAATTCCATCGTTGAGTCCGAGTAGATTGCCCAATGACTTGTTCAGAGAATGTGTCGAGCCATGGAGGGATTGGTAGAACTGGTTGCTAAGGGGGAGTACCCTTGTTCCTATTAATGTCGCTTCACCACAATATCATGTAGTATATCAATATGTTACTAATGTATGTTACAGATATGAAGTCGGGGTGCATCAGTTAAGGCACTGCCCCGCCAATCTAGAGTCACCAAGTAAGTGACCCATTAGTACGTCATTCTGAACGCCACATACTTTTCCTTATTATATATGTACACTATATTAGGATATTGCATAGATATGTTCTTAAAAATAATCTAAATCACAAAGTATTGCATGCACCTGCTCTTTGAATAAGACGTATTATTCACAACATCTCCCGATCACGATTCTCTTACTTATAGCCTCCTATGGAATTAAGATTTATAATTATGTTCCTGAATTGAGTTATAACATTATTGATACTTCCCACTTGCTTTTCCTAAATTCTCAACAAAGGACTATTCCCAATGAATTTCTTACAGAAACATTTTTATTTAAATGGACAACATCTGCTCCCTTGTGCCTATACCTGCACCGTCGTAAAGTTTACCTATGTGGTGTCAAGTTCCATGTAACGCATCCCAGTGCTGCGATCCTTCTCGAGTCACTCTTTTTCTTACTGGTGTATATGGTTTGTATATTTTGAACAGTCACTCTACTCTCTTGCGAGTATCATCATGAAACATTCTCACTGTCTGGTTACATACAGGCATATCTCAGCACCTATCATATGAGTGTATATGAATCGAAATTGTCACCGTGTGTATAAAGTCTTTCTGAAAAATTGAGATCCTCACATCCCCATTACAGGAAGATCTTGTGTCTCCATAACTTTCGTGTCCACTTGAGATATCCCTTAGCAAGTATCTCACTTGGTTTCTAGTATTGTGTTGCCCATGATGTGGTCTTGTATTACACTCTGGGGGTTAATATAGCAGAAGTATGTAGCCTATAACGAATAATTATTTTCTCTTTATACCTCCACAATGTGATAATTGTGTTCCATAGCTAGTGAATTCATTGTGCTAGTTCCTAACACTTCTTCTATAACTATGAGAGAACATGCCCATTTATGTGTCACTACGACACTTCCTTTATCAAGTCAAAGTCCATGGGGAATTCATCGTGAACATTTATAAACCTTCCATGATTATTTACATACTCTTGTTGACTTTGTTTGTATGTACACCCTTGACTTCTAGAATCATTGACTCTGTCGTGTCACGTGCGGCAAATTTTGGTACCCTGGGTATTTCACCTTTTTGGAATGGATATGAGTGTTATTTGTCTTTCTTCCCAGAGTATCATATTAATCCTTTGAACCCCTCTAACCAATACATGATTTCGTCCCAATATTAAGATGTCCTAGCTATGTGGTTTCACCCGTGAAAGGTTGAGATTAGATGCCTTTATATTTTTGCACATATCATGAGCATATTGATTGGAAGACAATTTATTATATCTTACTTCTCCCATAGAGTATCAATTATCATGCAGGGGTAAGCTGTTGGAAGTGTGATAATTTCATAAGTGCTCAACTTCTTTTCATCCCCATGGCCTTGTGGCGTAGATTCCTTGTGTCACTTGACGTTAAGAGTGTAATTCAACTTCATGTGTTTTGAAACCCATATCGCATTTAAGGTGCCAGGATATTCTCATTCTTGATAACTGGATTTTCCCTACATTCCAGGAGTCAACTGGGCCATGTACTTGAATATTCCTCCTTAATGGTTCTTATTGCCAACGTACTAGTTACCCATATGCCTTAATGGTCTAATAGTTGATGTTGTCACAATGATTAACCATATCAACATCACTAATAGAACTCCCCATGTCTCTTATCATATAAACTCACGGAATGCTCTACTCAGCGCTTAAATGAATTCCTGGATAACTCCAGCACGATTGTGAACTCTGTTGCTCCTTACTATATTAGACCCATTGGGTATTGAAGGTTCAAACATGTGAGAGAGGAAGTATCCACGTGTGACCCCATCTATTCGATAGGTAATTTTATTGTCAGTTTATGATAGCACATCTTAGAGTAATTGTGGAAGGTAGTTGGAGTCCTTTTGTCTATCATCCCAGTGGAAACTATTGAGTGTGAAGTTAATGAGAGTTAGCTTATGCGAGGTATCTAGTTGTCATCCTTGTTAAATAGACCTGAAGGTTGGGATTGTTTTCGCGAATGTATTGTGGCGAAGTCAACAAGTTGAGGAAGCCACGTGGGAAGTGGAAAAAAAATGAAAAAGAAATATCCCCATCTGTTCAAACAAGTCTAGTAGTGATCGTGCGAACAGTTGTCTTTAAGAAATTAAAGGTAGTGTTCAGATTTGTGCAAAGGCACCCCATTATTCCCGAAATGCCTTATTGTTGTAACTTCCTAATATGCGCCAAATTGCAAATGTTGATGCTATTTGGTAATGTGCAACCCTTAATGTAAATGAAAGATTTTGTGAAACTTATATGGTAGGTAAATGATTAATGATAGTGTAGATTGGTAACGATTAATTAAAGCATTTTTGACATGTTAAAGTGATTGAATTGTATGGGGCTCATTAAAGTAACCCAGTTTTGTGAAAGTAAATGACATTGGTTGAACTTGGTGCAATTTGTGGTATAAAGAGAATGAGCTAAGTGTAAGTCGTTTAAAGAGTTTGAATATGTACAAGTTATTGAGGTACTGAATTGTATACAAGTTGTAGGGATAACAGAAACTGCGTAATGGTAATTGGAAATATGTTTCGGGGGCTCTCTGACAGGTAGATAGGCCAAACTACAAAGGAAAATCTGGCGAAATTTTTGAAAATTTATGGAGTTAGTAAAATTCAGGCCTGTTGATATATTTTACGATATGAACAAGCTGAAGATATTAATTTATGAAATGTAGCCTAGTGCCAAGTATGATGTGATAATTGTGGCCCCAGGTACCTATGAATAGATATATGTGAAATAAATATGAAATAAAATTGTGATTGAGGTAACGTCTTGTAGGATGGCTTAGCCGATCTGGCCGTGATCGGACACCGTGTTATACATCCATGGTGGTAATGTATTGAAAATTGAAAGTGGAAAGTGATATTGAAATAATGGTAACGTCTCGGGGAGACGGCTTAGCCGATCGGGCCGTGATCGGACGCCGTGATATATACACACATGGTGGCAATGTATTGATGATTGAAACTGGAAAGTATAAATGAAATAATGGTAACATCTCAGGGAGACGGCTTAGCCGATCGGGCCGTGATCGGACGCCATGATCTATATACACATGGTGGCAATGTATTGATGATTGAAACTTGAAAGTGTAAATGAAATAATGGTAACGTCTCCGGGAGACGGGTTAGCCGACCGGGCGGTGATCGGACTCCGCTCATGATAGCGGTGGTATTGGAATCAAATGATGAATAGTGTGAAATGCCCCAAACTAAAGATTATGGAAACATAATGTGAAAATTGTAAAATTCTTTTAGTTCCCAATCTAAAATTATGGGAATTATGTGAAAGTCATATGATTCTTTGATTTGATGATGTGGTGATTGTTAAAGCTTTTGAATTACCTTTATGAATTATTTATTCTTGTTTGATAGTTCTTTTTAATTGAATGGTGTTTAGTTATACATACTAGTGCTATTCAATGGCACTAACGTTTCTTTTGCCGGGGGCGCTACATTCGTGTTATGATTGTAGGAGGTTTCATAGTAGGCAGTGTTGGTCGCAACCAGCGACACATCTTTCTTTCAGCTGATTTGGTGAGCCCCACTTTATTTCGGGGTCCTGTACGATTGTTTATCAGGTACTTTGCATTTAGAGGTATAGCCGGAGCCTTTTTGCCGGCATTTCCATATTATTCTTCAGTTATATTTAGGGGCTCCGCAGACAGGTTGTGGGTGGTGTTTGGTATTGGGAATTAAAGTGGAAATATTGATATTTTACAAATATTTATAAAAAACTTATAATATTTTGATAATTATGAACGAAGCTGCTAATTGAAGTGAAATGAAATCGACAAAGACTTCTTTATAAAATTTGATTAATGATATATATTTCCTTTTTATTCAAAAATTGGGTAGTATTTATGAAACCTGTCAGGCTTGCTTTGTCGGGTTTACTCGATTGAGCGCCAGTTGCGCTCCTCGGATTTTGGTGCATGACAAACTTGGTATCAGAGACTAAGGTTTTAAAGTGTTCTAGGATGTCTCAGAGCCGTGTCTAGTAGAGTCCTTCTTACTGGTGTGTTGTCGACCACATCTATAAGTTGGAGGCCATTTGGACATTTAGGAATTTCACCCTTCTTTGATACTCCAGATCGTGCGATATAGCTCATAATATATAGCTGATTTTCTCACGAAGTCTTTTTCTGAATATTGGTAATTTATATACCACAATTCGCGAACTCGAAGGAGGTAATGAGGGATTGATTCCATCGTTGAGTTCGAGTAGATTGCCCTATGACTTGTTAAGAGAATATGTCGAGCCATGGAGGGATTGGTAGAACTGGTTGCTAAGGGGGAGTACCCTTGTTCCTATTAATGTCACTGCACCACTATATCATGTAGTATATCAATATGTTACTGATGTATGTTACAGATATGAAGTCGGGTTATATCAGTTAAGGCGCTGCCCCGCCAATCTAGAGTCACCAAGTAAGTTACCCATTAGTATGTCATTCTGAACGCCACATACTTTTCCTTATTATATACGTACACTATATTAGGATATTGCACAGATATGTTCTTAAAAATAATCTAAATCACAAAGCATTGCATGCACCATCTCCTTGAATGAGACGTATTGTTCACAACGTCTCCCGATCACGATTTTTTTACTTATAGCTTCCTATGGAATTAAGATCTATAATTATTTTCCTAAATTGAGTTATAACACTATTGATACTTCCCACTAGCTTTTCCTAAATTCTCAACAAAGGACTATTCCTGATGAATTTCTTACAGAAACATTTTTATTTAAATGGATAACATCTGCTCCCTTGTGCCTATACCTGCACCATCGTAAAGTTTACCTATGTGGTGTCATGTTCCATGTGAAGCATCCCAGTGCTGAGATCCTTCTCGAGTCACTCTTTTTCTTACTGGTGTATATGGCTTCTATAGTTTGAACCGTCACTCTACTCTTTTGCGAGTATCATCATGAAACATTCTCACTGTCTAGTAACATACAGGGATATCTCAGCGCCTATCATATGAGTGTATATCAATCGAAATGGTCACCGTGTGTATAAAGTCTTTCTGAAAAATTGAGATCCTCACATCCCCATTATAGGAATATCTTGTGTCGCCATAACTTTCATGTCCACTTGAGATATCCTGTAGCAAGTATCTCACTTGGTTTCTAGTATTGTGGTTTACCATGATGTGGTCTTGTATTGCACTCTGGGGGTTAATATAGCAGAAGTATGTAGCCTATAACGAACAATTATTTTCTCTTTATACCTCCACAATGTGATAATTGTGTTCCATAGTTAGTGAATTCATTATGCTAGTTCCTAACACTTGTTCTATAACTATGAGAGAACATGCCCTTTTATGTGTCACTACGACACTTCCTTTCTACAGTCAAAGTCCATGGGGAATTCATCTTCAACATCTATAAACCTTCCATGATTATTTACATAGTTTCGTTGACTTTTGTTGTCTGTACACCCTTGACTTCTAGAATCATTGACTATGTCGTGTCATGTGCGGGGAGTTTTGCTACCCTTGGTATTTCACCTTCTTGGACTGGATATGAGTGTTATTTGTCTTTCTTCCCGAAGTATCATGTTAATCATTTGAACCCCTCTAACCAATACATGATTTCGTCCCAATATTAAGAGGTCCTAGCTATGTGGTTTCACCAGTGAAACGTTGAGATTAGATGCCTTTATACTTTTGCATATATTATGAGCATATTGATTGGAAGGCAATTTATTATATCTTACTTCTCTCATATAGTATCAATTATCATGAAGGGGTAAGCTGTTGGAAGTGTGATAATTTCATAAGTGCTCAACTTCTCTTCATCATCATGGCCTTGTGGCGTAGATTCCTTGTGTCAGTTGACGTTAAGAGTGTAATTGAACTTCATGTGTTTTGAAACCCATATCGCATTTAAGGTGCCAGGATATTCTCATTCTTGATAACTGGATTTTCCCTATACTCCAGGAGGCAACTGGTTCATGTACTTGAATATTCCTCCTTAATGGTTCTTATTGCCAAGGTACTATTTACCTATATGCCTTAATTGTCTAATAGTTGATGTTGTCATAATTATTAAATATATCATCATCATTAATAGAACTCCCCGTGTCTCTTATCATATAAACTTACGGAATGCTCTACTCAGCGCTTGAAAGAATTCCTGGATAACTCCAGCATGATTTTGAACTCTGTTGCTCCTTACTGTATTAGACCCATTGGGTATCGAAGGTTCAAACATGTGATACAGGAAGTATCCACATTTGACCCCATCTATTCTATAGGTAATTTTATTGTCAGTTTATGATAGCACATCTTAGAGTAATTATGGAAGGTAGTTTGAGTCCTTTTGTGTATCATCCCAGTGGAAACTATTGAGCGTGAAGTTAATGGATAGTTAGCTATTGCGAGGTATCTAGTTGTCATCCTTGTTAAATAGACCTGAAGGTTGGGATTGATTTCGCGAATGTATTGTGGCAAAGTCAAAAAGTCGAGGAAGCCACGTGGGAAGTGGAAAAAATAATGAAAGAGAAATATCCCCATCTGTTCGAACAAGTCTAGTAGTGATCGTGCGAACAATTGTCTTTAAGAAATTCAAGGTAGTGTTCAGATTTGTGCAAAGGCACCCTATTTTTCCCGAAATACCTTATTGTTGTAACTTCCTAATGTGTGCCGAATTGCAAATGTTGATGCTATTTGGTAATGTGCAACCCTTGAATTAAATGAAAGATTTTGTGAAACTTATATGGTAGGTAAATGATTAATGATAGTGTAGATTGGTAATGATTAATTAAAGCGTTTTTGACATGTTAAAGTGATTGAATTGTATGGGGCTAATTGAAGTAACCCAGTTTTGTGCAAGTAAATGACATTGGTTGAACATGGTTCAATTTGCGGTATAAAGAGAATGAGCTAAGTGTAAGTCATTTAAAGTGTATGAATATGTACAAGTTATTGAAGTAATGAATTATATACCAGTTGTAGGGATAACAGAAACTGCGTAATGGGAATTGGAAATATGTTTCGGGGGCACTCTGACAGGTAGATAGGCCAAATTACAAAGGAATATCTGGCGAAATTTTCGGAAATTTATGGAGTTAGTCAAATTCGAGCCGGTTGATATGTTTCACGATGTGAACATGCTGAAGATATTAAGTTATGATATGTGGCCTAGTGCCAAGTATGATGTGATAATTGTGGCCCCAAGTGCCTATGAATTGATATATGTGAAATAAATATGAAATTAAAATGTGATTGAGGTAACGTCTTGTAAGACGGCTTAGCCGATCGGGCCGTGATCGGACGCCATGTTATACATCCATGGTGGTAGTGTATTGAAAATTGAAAGTGGAAAGTGATATTGAAATAATGGTAATGTCTCGGGGAGACGGCTTAGCCGATCGGGCCGTGATCGGACGCCATGATATATATACACATGGTGGCAATGTATTGATGATTGAAACTTGAAAGCATAAATGAAATAATGGTAACATCTCGGGGAGACGGCTTAGCCGATCGGGCCATGATCGGACACAATGATATATATACACATGGTGGCATTGTATTGATGATTGAAACTAGAAAGTGTAAATGAAATAATGGTAGTGTCTCCGGGAGATGACTTAGCCGATCGGGCGGTGGTCGGACTCCGCTCATGATAGTGGTGGTATTGGAAACAAATTATGAATAGTGTGAAATGCCCCAAACTAAAGATTATGGAAACATAATCTGAAAATTGTAAAACTCTTTTAGCTCCCAATCTAATGTTATGGGAATTATGTGAAAGTCATATGATTCTTTTATTTGAGGATGTGGTATTTGTTAAAGCTTTTGAATTACCTTTATGACTTATTTATTCTTGTTTGATAGTTCTTTTTAATTGGATGATGTTTAGTTATACATACTAGTGCTATTCAATGGCACTAACATTTCTTTTGCCAGGGGCGCTATATTCTTGTTATGATTATAGGTGGTTACATAGCAGGCAGTGTTGGTCGCAGCCAGTGACGCATCTTTCTTGCAGCTGATTTGGTGAGCCCCACTTTATTTTGGGGTCCTGTACGATTGTTTATCAGGTACTTTGCATTTAGAGGTATAGCTGGAGCCTTGTTACCGGCATTTCCATATTATTCTTCAGTTATATTTAGGGGCTCTGTCGACAGGTTGTGGGTGGTGTTTGGTATTGGGAATTAAAGTGGAAATATTGATATTTTAGAAAGATTTATGAAAACATGTAATATTTTGATAATTATGAACGAAGTTGCAAATGGAAGTGAAATGAAATTGACAAAGACTAGTTCATAAAATTTGATTAATGATGTATATTTCCTTTTTATTCAAAGATTGGGTAGTATGTATGAAACCTGTCAGGCTTGCTCAGTCGGGTTTACTCGGTTGAGCGCCAGTAGCGCTCCTCGGATTTTGGTGCGTGACAAACTTGGTATCAGAGCCTAAGGTTTTAAAGTGTCCTAGGATGTCTCGGAGCCGTGTCTAGTAGAGTCCTTCTTATCGGTGTGTTGTCGACCACATCTATAAGTTGGAGCCTATTTGGACATTTAGGAATTTCACCCTTATTTGATACTCCAGATCGTGCGATATAGCTCATGATATAGAGCTGATTTTCTCTCGAAGTCTTATTCTGAAGATTGGTAATTTATATACCACAATTCGCGAACTTGAAGGATATAATGAGGGATTGAGTCCATCGTTGAGTCCGAGTAGATTGCCCAATGACTTGTTAAGAGAATGTGTCGAGCCATGGAGGTATTAGTAGAACTGGTTGTTAAGGGGGAGTACCCTTGTTCCTATTAATGTCACTGCACCACCATATCCCGTAGTATATCAATATGTTACTAATATATGTTATAGATATGAAGTCGGGGTCCATTAGTTAAGGCACTTCCCCGCCAATGTAGAGTCACCAAGTAAGTGACCCATTAGTACGTCATTCTGAACGCCACATACTTTTCCTTATTATATGCGTACACTATATTAGGATATTGCATAGATATGTTATTAAAAATAATCTAAATCACAAAGCATTTCATGCACCTGCTCTTTGAATAAGACTTATTATTCACAACGTCTCCCGATCACGATTCTCTTACTTATAGCCTCCTATGGAATTAGGATCTGTAATTATGTTCCTGAATTGAGTTATAACGCTATTGATACTTCCCACTTGCTTTTCCTAAATTCTCAACAAAGGAATATTCCCGATGAATTTGTTACAGAAATTTTTTTATTTAAATGGATAACATCTGCTCCCTAGTGCCTATACATGCACCGTCATAAAGTTTACCTGTGTAGTGTCAAGCTCCATGTAAAGCATCCCAGTGCTGCGATCCTTCTCGAGTCACTCTTTTTCTTACTGGTGTATATGGCTTCTATAGTTTGAACAGTCACTCTACTCTCTTGCGAGTATCACCATGAAACATTCTCATTGTCTAGTAACATACAGGCATATCTCAGCGCCTAACATATGAGTGTATATCAATCGAAATGGTCACCGTGTGTATAAAGTCTTTCTGAAAAATTGAGATCCTCACATCCCCATTATAGGAAGATCTTGTGTCGCCATAACTTTCGTGTCCACTTGAGATATCCCATAGCAAGTATCTCACTTGGTTTCTAGTATTGTGGTTGCTCATGATGTGGTCTTGTATTGCAGTCTGGAGGTTAATATAGCAGAATTATGTAGCCTATAACGAATAATTATTTTCTCTTTATACCTCCACAATGTGATAATTGTGTTCCATAGTTAGTTAATTCATTGTGCTAGTTCCTAACACTTGTTCTATAACTATCAGAGAACATGCCCTTTTATGTGTCACTACGACACTTCCTTTCTCAAGTAAAAGTCCATGGGAAATTAATTATGAACATATGTAAACCTTCCATGATTATTTACATAGTCTCGTTGACTTTTGTTGTCTATACACCCTTGACTTCTAGAATCATTGACTATGTCGTGTCATGTGCGGGGAGTTTTGCTACCCTTGGTATTTCACCTTCTTGGACTGGATATGAGTGTTATTTTTCTTCCTTCCCGGAGTATCATGTTAATTATTTGAACCGCTGTAGCCAATACATGATTTCGGTCCAATATTAAGATGTCCTAGCTATGTGGTTTCACTCGTGAAAGGTTGAGATTAGTTGCCTTTAGATTTTTGCATATATCATGAGCATATTAATTGGAAGACAATTTATTATATCTTACTTCTCTCATATAGTATCAATTATCATGAAGGGTTAAGCTGTCGGAAGTGTGATAATTTTATAAGTGCTCAACTTCCTTTCATCCTCATGGCCTTGTGGCATAGATTCCTTGTGTCAGTTGACGTTAAGAGTGTAACCAACTTCATGTGTTTTGAAACCCATATCGCATTTAAGGTACCAGGATATTCTCATTCTTGATAACTGGATTTTCCCTACACTCCAGGAGGCAACTGGGTCATGTACTTGAATATTCCTCCTTAATGGTTCTTATTGCCAAGGTACTAGTTACCCATATGCCTTAATTGTCTAATACTTGATATTGTCACAATGATTAACCATATCAGCATCCTTAATAGAACTCCCCGTGTGTCTTATCATATAAACTCACGGTATGCTCTACTCTGCGCTTAAATGAATTCCTGGATAACTCCCGCACGATTTTGAACTCTGTTGCTCCTTACTGTATTAGACCCATTGGGTAATGAAGGTTCAAACATGTGAGCGAAGAAGTATCCCCGTGTGACCCCATCTTAGAGTAATTGTGGAAGGTAGTTGGAGTCCTTTTGTGTATCATCCCAGTGGAAACTATTGAGCATTAAATTTATGGATAGTTAGCTTATGCGAGGTATCTAGTTGTCATCTTTGTTAAATAGACCTGAAGGTTGGGATTGTTTTCGCGAATGTATTGTGGCGAAGTCAACAAGTCGATGAAGCCACGTGGGAAGTGGAAAAAAAATGAAAGAGAAATATCCCCATCTGTTCGAACAAGTCTAGTAGTGATTGTGCGAACAATTGTCTTTAAGAAATTCAAGGTAGTGTTCAGATTTGTGCAAAGGCACCCCATTTTTCCCGAAATGCCTTATTGTTGTAACTTCCTAATGTGTGCCAAATTGCAAATGTTGATGTTATTTGGTAATTTGCAACCCTTGAAGTAAATGAATGATTTTGTGAAACTTATATGGTAGGTAAATGATTAATGATAGTGTAGATTGGTAATGATTAATTAAAGTGTTTTTGACATGTTAAAGTGATTGAATTGTATGGGGCTCATTGAAGTAATCCAGTTTTGTGCAAGTAAATGACATTGGTTGAACTTGGTGCAATTTGTGGTATAAAGAGAATGAGCTAAGTGTAAGTCGTTTAAAGTGTATGAATATGCACAAGTTATTGAGGTAATGAATTGTATGCTAGTTGTAGGGATAACAGAAACTGCATAATGGTAATTGGAAATATGTTTCAGGGGCTCCCTAACAGGTAGATAGGCCAAATTACAATGGAAAATCTAGCGAAATTTTTGGAAATTTATGGAGTTAGCCAAATTCGGGCTTGTTGATATATTTCACGATGTGAACAAGCTGAAGTTNGGGGTGGAGAATGTAAGGCCCAAGAATTTTTTTTTCAAGTAATTTATGATTTCGTCATGCCAAGGTAGGCTAATTATTTTATTTTGTGTGCAAATGAGGATTCATGGTATAATGGATATCAACTGGATATGTTAATAAGCGTATAAGTCATATTAGAAGTGAATTGGGGTCTAAGGGGAGGCCTAAGTCTAAGCCAATTTTGAAAATTTAATACTAGACGAAAGTTGTAAATAAGTTCACACAAGCCCCCACTTTGAACGAGACTATATAAATATGTATAACGTTTTATGTGATTAACAACCAGTTATATGAATGGTCAATAAGTCTAGTTTCCAACGCTTCAAACTGTTCGTCATTCGGACATTCCTACACAAAGTTATGACCAAATTACCAAAGCAGCGCAAGAAATTGCAAGTATGATGTAATAATTGTGGCCCTAAGTGCCTATGAATGATATATGTGAACTAAATATGAAATAAAATTTGATTGAGGTAACGTCTTGTAAGACGGCTTAGCCGATCGGGCCGTTATCGAACGCCATGTTATATATCCATGGTGGTAATGTGTTGAAAATTGAAAGTGGAAAGTGATATTGAAATAATGGTAACGTCTCGGGGAGACGGCTTAGCAGATCGGGCCGTGATCGGATGCCATGATATATATACACATGGTGGCAATGTATTGATGATTGAAACTAGAAAGCATAAATGAAATAATGGTAACGTCTCGGGGAGACGGCTTAGCCGATCGGGCCATGATCGGACGCCATGATATATATACACATGGTGGTAATGTATTGATGATTGAAACTGGAAAGTGTAAATGAAATAATGGTAACGTCTCCAGGAGACGGCTTAGCCGATCTGGCCATGATCGGACTCCGCTCATGATAGCGGTGGTATTGGAAACAAATGATGAATAGTGTGGAATGCCCCAAACTAAAGATTATGGAAACATAATGTGAAAATTGTAAAATTCTTTTAGTGCCCAATCTAAAGTTATGGGAATTATGTGAAAGTCATATGATTCTTTGATTTGATGATGTGGTGATTGTTAAAGATTTTGAATTACCTTTATGACTTATTTATTCTTGTTTGATAGTTCTTTTTAATTGGATGGTATTTAGTTATACATACTAGTGCTATTCAATGGCACTAACGTCCCTTTTGCCGGGGGCGCTACATTCGTGTTATGATTGTAGGTGGTTCCATAGCAGGCAGTATTGGTCGTAGCCAGTACCGCATCTTTCTTTCAGCTAATTTGGTGAGCCCCACTTTATTTCGGGGTCCTGTATGATTGTTTATCATGTACTTTGCATTTAGAGGTATAGTCGAGCCTTATTGCCGGCATTTCTATATTATTCTTCAGTTATATTTAGAGGCTCCTTAGACAGGTTGTGGGCGGTGTTTGGTATTGGGAATTAAAGGGGAAATATTGATATTTTACAAATATTTATAAAAAAAACTTGTAATATTTTGATAATTGTGAACGAAGTTGCTAATGGAAGTGAAATGAAATCGATAAAGACTTGTTTATAAAATTTGATTAATGATGTATATTTCCTTTTTATTCAAAGATTGGGTAGTATGTATGAAACCTGTCAAGCTTGCTCAGTCAGGTTTACTCGGTTGAGCACCAGTCGCGCTTCTCGGATTTTGGGGCGTGACACAAATATACATATTCAACAATCCTTTCGGGATACCGTCCCGTAGTCCAGCTCATAGTACACGGGGATCTATCGGAATTCCATTCCCTAGTCCCAAACATAAATACACAGTACTAGGGGAAACTACCGGATGCATTCCCGTAGTTCCATATAACTGTATAGGGGAATCTACCAGACTCCCACATCCGTAGTCCCAAATGTAAACAGACAAGGAGGGAGCTACAAAAATCCCACATCCATAGTCCCAATGTAAATACACAGCAACAACAGGAGAAAAGCTCAAAAATATCAAACCTCATATTAAGGCAAACAAATAGTCTAGCCTAGCATGCTGCACAGAATTTAGGTAAAGCAGTTAAACAAAGAAGGCAATTTAATCACTTAGACATGCTTTCCTAATCTAACATTGACTTAAACAGTACAAGTAATAAAACAGGAAAGAAAACATACTAGTAGTTACTTAAAAAAAATCGAATTGCCAACAATTAGCACAACTACGCACTCGTCACTTTACGTACAACGGATTTCAATTATCAAATATACCAAATCCTAAGGGAAATGTCCCCCACACATGGTTAGGCAAGCCACTTACCTCGAACAAGCTCAAATCAACCTGGAACACGCTCTTGCCACGAGTACTCGACTCCAAATGGCCCAAATCTATCTAATTCAATCTCATATTGTAAATAACACTTCCAATAACTGATTCTACAATTAAATTCTAAGCTAATACGTGCAATTAGGTAAAATAACAAAAATGCCCCTCAGGCCCACGTCTTGAAATTGGGAAAAATTTAAATTTTTAGAATTCTCATACTCTCACGAGTCTATGAATAACAAAACACTGAAATCGGAGTTCAATTGGCCCGTCAAATACCCTTTTTACGGTCTCTTAATCCCAAGCCCTAATTACTCATTTTCCTAAATTTTCCACCACTAGTTAGATCTTTAATCACATAAAAATCAGTTATGAAATAAAAAATGTTACCTCCAAGTGATTCCCCTTGAATCCCTCTTCAACCCTCTTCAAAAAGCATCAAAATCACCTAAAATGGAGGAGCTTATGCTAAAAATCTCGGAATAGACCTTTTAAATTATTCTGCCACAGGCATTTAAATCCTTCATCGCGAACGCGGTCAAACCCTCGCATTCACGAAGCACCTAAAAAATCTTGACCAAAAATTCCTCTTCTGTGATCACGACCACCCACTCGTGAACACGATGTGTTGCTCAGACAGGCTTTCGCAATCGCGTAACCCCGATCACGAATGCGCTGAATGAAATCCACTGAAACTTATCAGCCGTTCATTTTCTTCTATGCGAACGCAACACCAACCCCGTGAACATGGTACAAAAACGCTTAGACCTTCACTAATGCGGAGCCTACCTCGATAAAGCACAGAGTAAAAATACCTGCAACACAACAATAGAAAAATCTGCAATATTTCCAAGTCACAAAATGGTTCATTGAGCATCCGAAACACACCTAAGGCCCCCAAGACCTCAACCGAACCTACCAACATATCCCACAACTTTATTCAAACTTGCTCCAACATTCGGAACGCTCAAAACAACATCAAAACACCTATTTCGCATCGGATTCAAGCCTAAGAATTCCAAAATCTTCTAAATTACGCTTTTGATTAAAAACCCAACCAAACCACATCCGAATAACCTGAAATTTTGCACACACATCCCAAATGACACAAAGGAACTATTGTGACTCTCATAATTCCATTCTGACCCTCTGACCAAAATCGCACAATCGAACCGGAAACTTCAAAAATTAAACTTTCGGCATTTCAAGCCTAAATTAGCTACGGACCTCGAAAAGTCAATCCAAAAATGCTCCTAACACCGAAATCACCCAACGGAGATAAAAAACAATCTTATTTCCATTTCAAGTCTATCTTCACACTATTGCGAATACATTCAACTTTCCAATACTTAAACTCTCATTTAGGGACTAAGCGTCCCAAAACTATCCAAAACTTAAAACTGAACATCCTGGCAAATTAAAATAGCAAAAATAAACATAGGGAAAGTAGTTAATAGGGGATCGTGGTGCTTATTATCAAATCGATCGGCCGGGTCATCACAGACACTAACCCTTGTCCCAACTCATCACTACTTTCAACCTAAGATGAGGTTTGTTACTTTTTAAGTACATGGGGTCGGTAGTACTCATACTACACTTCTATGTCTTGTGTATAGATATTGGATACTGATGTTGCTGTATATGGTGGGAGCTGGATTTGAATTGATACTTATGTTCCGGCCATAGCTGCCTCTTGATCTTGGTAGCTTTAGAATTTTAATCAATATATGTATATTTTAAACAGATGATGTAATATTTCATACCAACTTTGTAAATTCTACATTTTAGACGCTCATGATTTGTACTACCAGTAATTGGGAAACGTATTAAGGTTCAGTTATTTTATGATTTATTTGTCTCGATAAACATATTTAAATTAGATAGATGATAACTAGCTTACCTAGTGGGTTAGGTTAGGTGCTATCATGGCTTGTGGGAATTTGGGTCATGACAATTTGGTATTAGAGCTCTAGATTTATAGGTTCTACGAGTCATAAGCAAATTTCTAGTAGAGCCTTGAGGCTACAAGGCATTTAGGATAAACTTCCAATCTTTGTTTTGATGTCGTGCGACATTGATTCAGCTTGATGCATATATAATTTAAATTCTTCCACTCACTCATATATGTATGTGAGCGGTTGGTATCAGCTATGCATCGACAATATGTGATTCTATGGATGAGGTACGAAATGTGTTTTCGATGTTTTGGTGATGGGCTAGTCTGGAGGACTTGAGGTCAGGTTTAGACCACAGTTAAGCTCTATAGTTGCATTTGTGTGTGCTCATGCTTTTAGACTTATATGTCTGATAGTGTATCTATGAGAGGAATTTATGGCACGATGAGTAGTTGGATGGCTATATGATAAGTATGATGTGAGTATGGGATATTTCAGATGGTTTCAATGTGACGGGAAGAATTTACTTGGGATGTGAAAAGGACTATTGGGTGCTTGATTTCTTTTTTATGCGATATATAGTCTCGAGTTATGAGTATATTGAAGGATCTTTCATGTTGCTTAATTGTAGAATGAATTAGATTTTCATATCTTATTGATGAGTTCAAATTTAGGAAGATTAAGTGATTGTGTAGTAGTTGTGGTTGTGAAAGGGTATAGAAAGATGCCAGTTGGAAGCTGAGTATGCAGGTTATCACGTGCGGGATAATCTACAGATGTATGATCCTTATGGTGTTGTGTGGGAGGCTTTCTTTTCTGCCAGTGGGTTATATTTGTGCTATGTGAGTTTGGATTGGTGGAGAAAGTTGACATGTCCTCCACAAGGATAAATGCGAGCTTAGTAAAATGATTTGAGGTATTATGTGGTTTGTGTTACATGAGTTTATGAAGGATTTAGTTTAATCTCGTTGCGTTATTATGGCAGTAATTCAATGGTTATTCTAAGTTATAAGATGTTTTATTCAGTGGCCTTTGACCCAAGTGGGGGATTCTGCTATCGATGAGTTGATTGTATGGTTACGTATTGTATTGTTTTTTACTTGAGGTACACTTATAAATCAGTTATGACATAAAAAGGATGTTTTTGAGGATGACTTAAGCAAGAAATTTTTTTGATACAGGTTATATTACACTTTATGGGTGTCAGGGAATCATGGAATGATTTGAGTTATTATTCATGACGGGTGTGCTGCGCATAGTGTAGAAATTTTCTCAGTTGCATTAAGAGCGGGTTACTTTTTTGGTGTTGTCATGCTAATTAGACGCAGTTCGTTTGGCCCGTTTGGATGGTGTAATTGAGATTTTAGTAGAGAAGATGACTCAGGAGAAGGTTCTAATAGATTCAAGATTACACGTGGCAATTGAGAATTTTTTGGATTTGTATATAGTTAAGATCTGAGATTCCAATTGGATGGAGTCGGGACTTGTAGTATTTCTACATCACCATGGATTCTACATTTTAGTATTAGGAATGCGAAGTTAAAGTCTTTAGGTTCACATAAGGTCTTTTCAGAGTGGGTGTCTCAGTTGTGGTACTTTTGGGGTCCTTAAGAGGGAATACAGTGGCCTATGGTCTTTCGGGTATGTGGTTTTATGTTAGGACATCTTGTGGTGAGTTTGGGTAAGGATCGTGGTGTTCTGGCAAGGAGAAGTGTCAACTTGAGGGTAGTTGGGAAGGAACTCAGAGAAATAGTACAGCTTGGTAGTAGGTTTGATCGGCACGGTAATGGATATGATCGTTCCTTTAGGTACTTATGATATGGTGAGTCTCTACAGGTATTTTATTGCAATCTTCTGGGTTTGGCGACCTGCGTATCTTTGTTGAGTTAGAGAGATTCAGTTCTGATGGCTTGATTATGTGCAAATAGGTTTCGAAGAGTTCTCGATGGTTTCTACCATGGTTCAAGGCAGATATTTCCTACCAGCAATAAGAGCATGTTGAGTATTGCAATTCTCTACTAGATGTAATCATGTGAAAGGCTCTTGGCTAATCGAGTCTGTAGTTGGATAGTGACCCAAAGTTGATTATAAGATTCTCTTGCTTTTCATATAATGGAATGATAGATGTGGTGTGTTGTGTCGGATTGAGATTTGTATGTGTAAGGTCACAGTTCAGTTTTGAAGGGAAGGTAATGAATTCTTAGACAACCTGGATGATTTCAGATGTGTAGATGAATCCTATTACTACTTGGTATTTCCTAAGGAGAGTGTACATTCAGAAGGCACACTATGCTTTCACTTACTAATTCTTCATTGGTATTGCTTACTCGCCTAGTTCATCGACTACTGATATTTAGATTTTTGATATATGGCATGAAAGAATTATAGAAGTATTCCTCGTGGAATGACCGTGTCTGGGAGATGTGTTAGACATTCGGGCGGTGGAGTTGGGATCAGATATGGTGATTCATATGTTTTATGGATTTAGAGAGTGGGAGTTTTCAAAAGCAGATTGTTTCAGGGTTGTGGACTGTGAAAATGTGGCCAAAGCTAGCCAGATGATAGTTTGTGTAATGGTTAGGTCTTTGTGGACTTTTGGAGGGCTATTTTTCCATTCGTGGATGATCGATGAAATTTCCACGTGTTAGAGAAATTGAGTTAGGATCGGTGATACCTAATCTTGTTTCTATCTATGAAATTTCCAAGTGTTAGAGGAATTGAGTTGTGAATCATGTTAGAAATCATGTTTAGGCTATATGCTTATTCTGTTGGGACCAACTGAGCTCATCTCTATTGTTGAGTTATTTGCTAAAATTGCATCTACATACTCCATCATTTTCATTCATTTACATATCATATCTCAGTCACGAATATGATTTGTAGTCGCATCATATTATTGTCATTATTTGAGCTGATTGGAATGAGATTTGTAAGCCCCCGAGACTAGAGAGATTAATGACTAAATTTGGGCCTGAGGGTCGGATTGTGAGTGATATTGATGGGATCGGGCTACACGCCGCATCAAGTATTACTGATATATGTGGATCGGGTTGCACGCCACAGCAGGTTATTTCAGAGCTTGGGCAGGATCCTCCCCTTCGGAGTCTACACACCTACAATAAGTGCAGGTTCTATTGATTTATGATGGGATGGGTGCTGCGTGTCACAGTAGGTACCGCAGAGTTCTGAGTGATCTAGTATGTTGAGTCATTATGCGTGATGAGTGGGTGTCTTAGATAGTGAGATAGATTACTTTGAGACTGCGGGTACATGAGTTCATCACTATAGTGCATTTCATTGACATGTATATTTGGCATACACGTATAGAGATGCATTTCCTCATGTTACACAATTTTGTGATATTTATGACATTCACATGCACATTGATGTGTAAGCATAGAGATGTACTTTCCTCATACCATCTCATAATGAGACTTCTTAATTGTTGTTGAAAGTTTTTAGGAAAAATCACAATTTTCAAACTTACTTATATTTTTGTCCTTCTCGGTGAAAGAATTAAATTTTACTCACATCTTTGAAAAGCATGCCTATTTTACCATAATTGTGAACGAGCTGAACATCATACCTTTGAGTTAGTTCTTGTACCATTTTTATTATGTTCTTATGAACTGTTGTTGGTTAATGGAGTTGTACACTGTCACGATCCCGGTTCGCCCTCTGTGAACCATCGTGACGGCACCCAGTTCCTACAGCTAGGTAAGCCGAACTTGTGGAAAATAAACAAAATTTGTGGAAATAAAAATAATTGGGAAAGATTAGAGAAATAAAACAGTATTTAAAGGGTGTCGCTTAGCATACAGAATACTTAACTTCTCAAAACCAATACATACTCCCAAAACCCGAAAACCCATGAATCATAAGCTACGAAACATAGTAAAATACTCTAACTCCGGAATGTCTACATCAACAGTAAAGATAGAAGGGCTATCACTACAAGATAGAATAAAGAGAGAGACTCCTCGGTCTGCGGACGCGGCAGATATACCTCGAAGTACTGTAGAATCGCCTCGCCTCAAGAATGGAAAGTCTGAGTAGGGGTACCTGGATCTGCACATGAAAAATATGCATATAAAGGGCATGAGTACGCCACAGCGGTACTAAGTAAGTGCTAAGCCTAACCTCGATTGAGTAGTGACGAGGAAAGTTCAGGGCCCTACTGGGTTAAATAAAAAGATAAAGTCCAACAGTGAAGAACCGAGCTGTATAAACAAGTACAGCAGTAAAAGTACCACAAGACATAAAGGACAGCAACAACTATTGAGAGGAATCGTAAACGCATAAGAAGATACAACTCAACACTAATATTATCAACCGGGGATATTCCAAGATACCGTCATGTAGTCCCAAATATACATATTCAATAAGTCTTTCAGGATACTGCTTCATAGTACACAGAGATCTACCAGAATGGCGTTCCGTAGACCCAAACATAAATACGCAGTATTGGGGGAATCTACCGGGTGCCTTCCCGTAGCTCCATATAATTGTGCAGGGGAATCTACCGGAATCCCACATTCGTAGTCCTAAATGTAAACAGACAAGGCGGGAGCTACCCGAATCCGACATTCGTAGTCCCAATTTAAATACACAACAGCAACAGGAGAAATGCTCTAAAATGTCAAACTTCATATTAAGGAAAACAAACAGTCTAGCCTAGCATGCTGCACATAATTCAGGGAAAGCAGTTGAACAAATAAGGCAATTTAATCACTTAGACATGATTTCCTAAGCTAACACATGCTTAAATAGTACAAGAAATAAAACATGAAAGAAAACAAACTAGTAGTTAATGAAAATTGGATTTTCAACAATTGGCACAACTACGCACTCGTCACCTTACTTACAAGGCACTTCAATTATCAAATATATCAAATCCTAGAGGAAAACACCCCCACACAAGGTTAAGCAAGCCACTTACCTCGAATAAGCTCAAATCAACCTAAAACCACGCTCTTCCCATTAGTACTCGACTCCAAATGGCCCAACTCAATTCAATTCAATTGCATATTGTAAATAATACTTCAAGTAACTGATTCTACAATTAAATTCTAAGCTAATACGCAAAATTAGGTAAAATGACTAAAACGCCCCACAGACCCACATCTTGATATAAGGCAAAATTTACATTTTCAGAATCCTTATACTCTCACGACTCTATCCATAAAAATAACATTGAAATCGGAGTTCAATTGACCCCTCAAATACCCCTTTTAAGGTCTCTTAAACCCAAACCCTATTACCTATTTTTCCAAAATTTTCCACCACTAATGTTACCTGCAAGTGATTCCCCTTGAATCACTCTTCAAAAAGCTTCAAAATCGCCTAAAAATGGAGGAACTTAGGCTAAAAATCGTGGAATAGACCTTTTAAATCATTCTGCCCAGGCATTTAAATCCTTCTTCGCAAACGCGGTCAAAGCCTCGCGTTCATGAAGCACAAAATAATCTTGACCAAAAATTCCTCTTTTGCGATCACGACCACTCAACTACGAACGTGATGTATTGCTCAGACAGGCCTTCGTGATCACGTAGCCACTATCACGAAAGCGATGAATTAAATCCACTGAAACTCAATCGCTTATTTTCTTCTATGCAAATGCTAGACCACCCCCGCAAACGCGATGCACAAACGCTTAGCCGTTCATGAACACGAAGATTACGTTGAAAACGCGAAGGCTTAAATTCCACATTCCTCAACTGACTCTTCGCGAACACGAGGGTCCACTCGCGAACGCGAATAGTAAAATACCTGCAACACAGCAACAGAAAAATCTGCAATCTTTACAAGTGCAAAAATGGTCTGTTGAGCATCCTAAACACACCCGAGGCCCCCGGACCTCAACCAAATCAACAAACATATCCCATAACATCATTCAAACTCGCTCCAACCTTCAGAATGCTCAAAATAACATCAAAACACCTATTTAGCATCATATTCAAGCCTAAGAATTCCAAAATCTTCTAAATTATGCTTTTGATAAAAACCCAACCAAACCACAAATGAATGACCTAAAATTTTACACACACATCCGAAATGACACAATGGAACTACTATAACTCTCAGAATTTTCCATTCCGACCCAGGGATAAAAATTTCACTATCGAACCGAAAACATAAAAAAATCAGCTTTCGACATTTCAAGCCTAAATTAGCTACGGACCTCAAAAATACAATCCGAACACACTCCTAACCTTGAAATCAAAGAATGTAGCTAATGGAACTATCGAATTTCCATTCCAAGACCGTCTTCATACTGTTCTGACTACCGTCAACTTTCTAACACCTAAGCTCTCATTTAGCGACTAAGTGCCCCAAAACTTAAAACTGAATATCACGACAAATCAAAATAGCAAAAATAAACATGTGGAAATCAGTTAATAGGGGATTGGGGCATTAATTCTTAAGGTGACCTACCAGGTCGTCACATCCTCCTGTACTTAAACATTCGTTTGTCCTCGAAAGAGCATAGAGACATACCTAAAGTAGTGAAAAGATCAGGATAACGGTTTCGCATATCCTGTATGGTCTACCTGGTCGCCTCCTCGACCGGCTGACCCCGCCACTGAACCTTTACTAATAGATCTTTGTCCAACTGGACTGAACTTAAGTCTAAGACGTGCGATGGATCATCGTGACATGGAGCATCGAAACATGAAATACCGGAAATCTAGCCTCCCCCGGCTCGAATAAATCCACCGGAGATCTACACCGCCTAACATATAAAGCCTCAGGCGGTGCCATCTGAATGCTGGACTGATAACTTTGTATGCAAACTCTGCCAATGGCAGGAACTTATCTGAAAACCCTCCAAACTCGATCACACATGCACGGAGCATATCCTCAAGAATCTGAATAGTGCACTTGGACTATCCATCCGTCTGAGGGTGAAATGTTGTACTCAACTCTATCGAGTACCCAAATCATGTTGAACGGCCCTCCAGAACCGTGATGTGAACTGAGTTCCTCTATCCGAAATGATAGAAACGGGAATACCATGCAAACGAACAACCTCCCGGATATAGATCTCCGCTAACCGCTCTGAAGAATAAGTATTACACATAGGAATAAAGTGAGCGGACTGGTCAGCCAATCCACAATCACCCAAATAGCGTCGAACTATCTCAAAGTCCACGGGAGCCCAACTACAAAGTCCATGGTAATCTGCTCCCACTTCCACCTTGGAATCTCTATCTGCTGAAGCAACCCACCCAGCCTCTGGTGCTCATAATTCACTTGCTGACAGTTGAGGCACCGAGCTACAAACCCAACTATATCGTTCTTCGTTTTCCTCCACTAATAGTGCTGCCTAAAATCTTGGTACATCTTCGCGGTACATGGATGAATGGAATACAGCAAACTTTGGGACTCCTCTCGAATTAGCTCCCGAAACCCATCACCATTGGGTACACAAACCCGACCCTGCATCCTCAATACACTGTCCTCGCCAATGGTCACATCTCTGGCCTCACCATGTTGAACCTTGTCCTTAAGGACAAGTAAATTAGGGTCGTCACACTGTCGCTCCCTGATACGATCAAATAAGGAAGACCCTAGGCTCCGAAAGATCCAATCTCACAAATTGGGTGGCTATGGCCGGAACATCCATCGCCATAGGCCTCTCTGATGCTAGTAGATAAGCCAAACTCCCTAACTTCTCTACCCGGTGACTCAAAGCATTGGCCACCAAATTGGCCTTACCCGAGTGATATAGAATAGTCATATCAAAGTACTTTAACAACTCTAACCACTTCCTCTGATGCAAGTTTAGATCCTTTTTCTTGAACAAGTGTTGCAAGCTCCGATGGTTAGTACAAATCTCACACGGCACACCGTATAGATAATGGTGCCAAATCTTCAGAGCGTGAACAATGGAAGCTAACTCAAGGTCGTGAACAGGGTAATTCTTCTCATGTACCTTCAACTGTCTGGACACATAGGCAATAACCATACCATCCTAAGTGAACACCGCTCTGAGGCCTATTGTTGAGGCATCACAATAAACCGCATAGGACCCTGAACTTGCATGAAATATCAAAATTGGGGTTGTATTCAAAGCTTTCTCGAGCTTTCAAAAGCTCGCCTCACACCGTTCCGTCCACTGGAACGGAGCACCCTTTTGGGTTAGTCTGGTCATAGGGGCTGCAATCGATGAAAACCCCTCCACAAAATAATTGTAGTAACCCGTCAAACCTAGAAAACTACGGATCTCTGTAGCTGAGGATGCCCTAGGCCAACACTACACTTCCCCTAACTTCTTCGGATCCACCTTAATACCCTTACTCGATACCACGTGGCCCAAGAATGCCACAGAATCCAACTAAAACTCACATTTTGAGAACTTTGCATATAACTTCTTTTCCCTCAGAGTCTGAAGCACCGTCCTTAGGTGCTGCTCATGATCTTCCCAACTATGGGAATACACCAGAATGTCATCAATAAATATAATAACAAAAGAGTCAAGATATGTCCGGAATACACTGTGCATCAAATGCATAAAGGCTGCTGGGGCATTGGTCAACCCAAATGACATAACAAGAAACTTGTGATGACCATACCGAGTCCTGAAAGTAGTCTTCGAGATATCTAGCTCCTGAATCTTAGAAAACACCTGTGTGCTAAAGCTGGTCAAACAGATCATCAATACGAGGCAAAGGATAACGGCTCTTCATTGTAACCCTGTTAAACTGGCAATAATAAATACACATATGCATAGAACCATCCTTTTTATTCACAAACAATATAGGATCACCCCAAGGTGATACAATGGGTCGAATAAAACCCTTATCAAGCAATTCCTGCAACTTATCCTTCAACTCCTTCAACTTAGGATGAGCCATACGATACTGAGGAATTGAAATGTGCTGAGTGCCCGACAACAAATAAATGCCAAAATCAATATCTCTATCAGGCGGCATGCCTGGAAGATCAGTTGGAAACACATCGGAAAAAGTCCCATACTATTGGAACTGAATCAACTAAAGGGGTATCAATACTGACATCTCTCACATGGGCTAGATACACGTCATACCCTTTCTTACGGAAAGAAATAAATCTACTGGGAGTGTGATCTAAAGCACCCCTTCACTCAACACACGGCACACCTGGCATACCTAATGTCACATTCTTGGCGTGACATTCAAGAATAGTATAATTAGGCGACAACCACTCCATGCCTGAGATAATATCAAAGTCTACCATGCTGAGCAATAATAAATTTGCTCAGGTCTCAAAACCACTAAGAGCAACCAAACACGACCGATAAATGCGGTCCACAACAAGAGAATCTCCCACAATAGTAGATATATAAACAGGGAAAGTCAAAGAATCCCGAGATACACCCAAATGCAGAGGAAAATAAGAAGACACACAGAATAAGTGGAGCCTAGATCGAACAGAATCAATTCATCTCTGTAACAAACCAGTATAATACCTGTAATGACAGAATCAGAGGCAACAGCCTCGTACTGGCAGTAAGGGCATAGTATCGGGCCTGGCCTCCCCCTCTAGGGCAGCCTCTACCTCTTCGACCTCCACCTCTAGCTAGCTGAGCAGGTAAGGTAGTAACTAGAGCTGTAAATATAGTCTGAGAACTCTGCAGGGCACGCTATGGTTGAAAAGTCTATGGAGGTGCACCCCCACTCCAAAGTTTAGGTCAATCCCTCATCCTATGGCGTGTGTCACCACACTCAAAACAAGCTCTGGAAGGGCGTGGTTGCTATGACTAGCTTGGGCTAGGTCTGCTGGATTGACCTCTTAAAACACCCCGCGCAGGAGGCACACTAGAAATTGGAGATGCATAATAAGGCTCCTGAGGCCTAGGAGGAGCTGGAGCACTATTGGCTACTGGAAGAGCTGAATCAACAGGACAACTCATATAACCCCTACCATGACAATCTGCAGTTTGGGTATGGGCACCAGAATAATGGCTCGACTCTCGAGACCTCTTGGCCTCCCTCTCCTCTCTCTCCCTAGTATGCATACCCTCAATCCTCCTAGCAATGCTCACTGCCTGCTTATAAGGAATATCCATCTCCAACTCACGAGCCATGCTAGACCTGATACTAGGAATAAGCCCCTCAATAAACCAGTGAACCGTCACGCGAACAGTAGAAACCAAGGCTGGTGCATGTCTAGCCCAGATAGTATAACGGACAACATACTCTGAGATAGTCATAGCACCCTGGCACAAATTATTAAACTCAGTGCAACATGCATTTCTGAGGCTCTAAGGAACAAACTCTCTCAGAAATAGATCTAAAGACCGGGTCCAAGTAAGCGAAGAAGCCTAGTCCAGACTATCTAACTCATAGGTGCTCCACCACTCATAGGTGGCTCCTCAAAACTGGAAAGTATCGAATGAAACCCCGCTCGATCCTGAAATACCCATGGTATAGAGAATAGGGTAGCACTCCTCCAGAAATCCCAAGGTATCCTTTGATGCTAACCCACTGAATACAGGAGGATCATATTTCTTGAACCTTTCAAGTCTTCGCTGCTCATCCTCTAAAGCCACTGCCCTGTCCTCGGTCTGGCCTGGGGCTATAGGGTTTACAGGAATAATCTCTAGGACCTGATTAACATGCACTCACTAATTAAGAGTGCGGGCGGGAGTCTGTGCTCAAACCCCTGCCTGGGATGTAGTTGCAGCAAGGGGAAGCAACCCTACCTAAGCCAAAGTGGTGTACATGCTCATAAACTGTGCCAGACTATCCTTAAATGCTAGTGTGGTAGTAGCAGCAGGCATGTCAGGTGCTTGGAATTGTACTAGACACTGCTGGTGGCTCCTCAGTGGCAACTCGCGCAGGTGCTCTGGCAACACTGCGTGCGCGTCCTCAGTCTCTAACCTGACCCTAGCCTCTGACGGTTGTAGTAGGGGTCACGGATGCCTAATCATCTCGGGTAGCACGTGTACTCACCATCTGTGAGAGAGTAGAAGACATAAGTTTAGAATTATGATGTCGAAATATCGCATGACAAAGAAATCAAATGAAGTGGAAATGTTCCTAACAGTTACATAGCCTCTCGTAGATAAGTACAGACGTCTACGTACCGATCAGTAAGCCTCTAATAAACCGGCTTGTGATCCAAGACTCCTATGAACCTAGAGCTCTCATCCAACTTGTCATGACCCTGGTTCTCCCTCCATGAACCATCGTGACGGCACCTAGTTGCTACGACTAGGTAAGCGTAACTTGCGGAAGATAAACCAAATTTGCAGAAATAAAACTAATTGAGACAAAATTAGAGAAATAAAACAATATTTAAAAGGTGTCGCTCGGCATACACAATATTTAACATCTGAAAACCAATACATACTCGCAAAACCCGGAAACCCATGAATCACAAGCTACGAAACATAATAAAATGCTCTAACTCCGGAATGTCAACATCAACAGTAAATATAGAAGGGCTATCACTACAAAATAGAATAAAGAGAGAGACTCCTCGGTCTGCGGACGCGGTAGATATACCTCAAAATCGTGTACAATCGCCTGCCGTCAAGAATGGTAAGCCCGAGTAGAGGTACCTGGATCTGCGCCTAAAAAACAAGCGCAGAAAGGGCAGGAGTACACCACAGCGATACTCAGTAAGTGTCAATCCTAACCAAATTTGAGTAGTTACGAGGAAAGATTAGGGCAGTACTGAGGTTAAATAAAAAGATAAAGTCCGAAAGTGAAGAACCGAGTTGTATAAATAAGTACAGCAGTAAAAGTAACACGAGATATAATGGACAGCAGCAACTATACAGAGGCATCGTAAACACAAAAGAAGATATAGCTCAACACCAATATTATCAATAAGGAATTTTCCAAGATGCCGTCCTATAGTCACAAATACACATATTCAATAAGCCTTTCGGGATACCATCCCATAGTGCAGCTCATAGTAGACGGTGATCTAGCAGAATCCCATTACGTAGTCCCAAACATAAATACCCAGTACTAGGGGAATGTACCTGGTGCATTCACTTAGTTCCATATAACTGTGTAAGGGAATCTACCGGAATCCCATATTTGTAATCCCAAATGTAAATAGACAAGGGGGAGCTACCGAAATCCCACATCCATAGTCCCAATGTATATACACAACAGCAATAGGAGAAAAACTCAAAAATATCAAACTTCATATTAAGGCAAACAAATAGTCTAGCCTAGCATGCTGCACAGATTTCAGGTAAAGCAGTTTAACAAATAAGGCAATTTAATCACTTAGACATGCTTTCCTAATCTAACACATGATTAAATAGTACAAGTAACAAAATAGGAAAGAAAACATACTAGTAGATACTTAAAGGGAACCAAATTTCCAACAATTACCACAACTACGCACTCGTCACCTTATGTAAAATGGATTTCAATTATCAAATATACCATACCCTAAGGGGAAAGTCCCCCGCACAAGGTTAGACAACCCACTTACCTCGAAAAAACTCAAATCAACCTTAAATACGCTGTTACCGCGAGTACTCGACTCCAAATGGACCAAATCTATTCAATTCAATCTCATATTGTAAATAACACTTCAAGTAACTGATTCTACAATTAAATTCTAAGCTAATACGTGAAATTAGATAAAATGACCAAAATTCCCCTAAGTCCCACGTCTTGAAATTGGGCAAAATTTGCATTTTCGGAATCCTCATACTCTCGCGAGTCAATGAATAACAAAAACACTGAAATCGGAGTTCAATTGGCCCCTCAAATACCCCTTTTAAGGTCTCTTAATCCAAGCCCTAATTACCCATTTTCCCAAATTTTGCACCACTAATTAAATCTTTAATCACATAAAAACGAGTTATGAAATCATAAATGTTACCTCCAAGTGATTCCCCTGGAGTCCCTCTTCAAAAGCATCAAAATCGCCTTAAAGGCGGAACTTAGGCTAAAAATCTCGGAATAGACCTTTTAAATCATTCTGCCGAAGAATTTAAATCCTTCATCGCGACCAAAAATTCCTCTTTTGCAATCACGACCACCTAATCGTGAACGTGATCCATTTCTCAGACACGCCTTCGTAATCACGTAACCCGAATCACGAACGCGCTGAATTAAATCCACTGAAACTTATCAACCGCTCATTTTCATCTATGTGAACGCGACACCAAACTCGCGAACATGGTGCACAAATGCTTAGACCTTCACTAATGTGGAGCCTGCCTCGCAAACGCACAGAGTAAAAATACCTGCAACACAACAGCAGAAAAATCTGCAATATTTCCAAGTCCAAAAATGGTCCGTTGAGCATCCGAAACACACATGACGCCCCCGAGACCTCAACCAAACCTACCACTATATCCCACAACTTCATTCAAACTTGTTCCAACCTTCGGAACGTTCAAAACAACATCAAAAAACCTATTTCGCATCGGATTCAAGCCTAAGAATTCCAAAAACTTCTAAATTATGCTTTTGATCAAAAACCCAACCAAACCACATCCGAATGACCTAAAATTTTGCACACACATCCCAAATAACACAAAGGAACTATTGTAACTCTCATAACTCCATTCTTACCCTCAGATCAAAATCTCACTATCGAACCGGAAACTTCAAAAATTAAACTTTCGGCATTTCAAGCCTAAATTAGCTACGGACCTCCAAAAAATAATTCGAAAATGCTCCTAACACCGAAATCACCCTATGGAGCTAAAAATGATCATATTTCCTTTTGAAGGCTGTCTTTGCATTGTTCCAACTACGATCAACTTTCCAACACTTAAGCTCTTATCAACCCTGGTTGGTGATTCGACCCTGGTTGGTGATTCCATTTCAGCCGCGCGGGTTTATAAGAATTGTGTTTTCACGGTGAGTGGTTGTGTTACCATGGACAATCTTATCAAGCTTGGGATGGTGGATTCTGATGTGATTATGGGAATGTACTAGCTTTATTCATGCTTTGCTAAACTGGACTGCTGAACGAGAGTCATGAGACTCGAGTTCCCTAATGAGCCAATCATTGAGTAGAAGGGAAATGGTGTGGTGCAGAAGGGTAGGTTTATTTCCTACCTTAAGTCTTCAAAGATGATTAAGAAGGGATGTATCTATCATTTGGTTCGGGTGGCGGACACCATTTCCGATGTGTCTACCCCCGAGTCCGTGCCAATCGTGAATGAGTTTCTTGAAGTATTTCCTGATGAGCTTCCAGGGATTCTGCCAGATAGGAAGATTGAGTTCGGGATTGATGTATTTCCAGATACGCAGCCAATATCCATTCCACCGTACAGAATGGCTCCAGCAGAGCTAAGGGAGTTGAAGGGGAGTTGAAGGATTTATTAGAAAAGGGATTTATTCGGCCGAGTGTGTCACCCTGGGGTGCTCCGGTTCTTTTTGTCAGGAAGAAGGATGGGTCTCTTCAAATGTGCATTGATTATCGACTGCTCAACAGACTCACCATCAAGAATAAATATCCTTTACCTCGGATAGATGATCTGTTCGACCAATTTCAAGGTGCAAGGTTCTTCTCCAAAATTGATCTACGGTCCGGGTATCACCAATTGAAGATCGGGGAACAGGATATTCCTAAGACCACCTTCAGAACACACTATGGACACTTTGAATTCTTAGTCATGTCCTTTGGGCTAACCAACGGCCCCGCAGCTTTCACGGATCTTATGAATCGGGTCTTCAAGCCATTTCTAGAGTCCTTCGTGATTGTTTTTATTGATGACATCCCTGTCTATTCGCAGAGCTGGGAGGATTATGCCGATCACCTCAGGGCAGTTCTGCAGACTCTTCATCAGCACCAGTTGTATGCTAAGTTTTCGAAATGTGAATTTTGGTTGGAGTCTGTTACCTTTTTGGGTCATGTTGTCTCAAGTGAAGGGATTCTGGTGGACCCCAAGAAGATTTCAGCAGTAAAAGATTGGCCTAGTCTTACGACCCTGATGGAGATTCGCAGCTTCTTGGTTCTATCAGGGTATTATCGGAGGTTTGTGTAGGGATTCTCTACCCTCGCCTCCCCATTGACCAGGTTGACGCAGAAAGCAGTAAAGTCTAATCGTCCGACGCTTATGAGAGAAGTTTCCAGGAATTGAAGTCAAGGTTGACCTCGATACCAATATTGGCCTTGCTAGAGGGAACAGAAGGGTTTGTGGTTTATTGTGATGCCTCGAGGGTTGGTTTAGGGTGCGTGTTGATGCAACATGGGAAGTTTGTAGTGTATGCTTCAAGGCAGCTCAATAATCATGAGAAGAATTATCTGACTCATGATTTGGAGCTTGCGGAAGTTGTATTTGCTTTAAAGATATGGCGGCATTATCTTTATGGAATCCACGTGGATGTGTTATCAGACAACAAGAGTCTTCAATATTTGTTCAAGCAGAAGGAGCTGAATCTAAGGCAACGACGATGGTTAGAATTGCTCAAAGATTATGACATGAATATTTTGTACTACCCAGGGAAGGCGAATTTGGTGGCCGATGCTCTCAGTCGGAAGTCTATGGGTAGTTTTGCTAATTTGGGAGCGGATCAAAGGCCCTTGGCTCGGGAGGTCTATCAATTGGCCAGTCTAGGGGTTTGCATTTCGGCATCAGATCAGGGGAATGTTATGGTGCATAATGGAGCAGAATCGTCACTTGTAGCGGAAGTCAAGGAAAAGCAATTTAGCGATCCAGCATAGGCTCGGATAAAGGAAGCAGTTTTGAATAACAAGACTTCGGCTTTCTTACTCAGCGGCGAAGATGGTGTTTTGCGGTGTCAAGGTAGGTTATGTGTTCCAAGTGTGGATAAGCTTCGTGAGAGGGTAATGGCAGAGGGCTCATAATTCTAGGTATTCCGTGCATCCGGGTTCTATAAAAATGTATCATTATATCAAGGAAATTTATTGGTGGAACGGTATGAAGAGGGGCGTGGCGGACTTTGTATCTAGGTGTCCGAATTGTCAGCAAGTAAAGGCTAAGCATCAGTGGCCCGGTGGGTTAACTCAGCTTATGGAAATACCAATGTGGAAATGGGAGATGATAAACATTGAATTTTGTGGTGGGGTTACCTTGCACTCAGCGCAAGTTCGACTCAATTTGGGTGATAGTGGACCAACTCACCAAATCAGCTCAGTTCTTGCCAGTCAAGTCAACTGATTCTGTAGAACAATATGCTAAGTTGTATATCAAGGAGATAGTAAGGCTTTATGGCACTCCACTTTCTATTATCTCAGATCGAGGGGCCCAGTTCACAGCTAATTTTTGGAAGAAATTTTAGCAAAGTTTGGGTAGTAAGGTGAATCTCAGCCCAGCCTTCCAACCACAGACTGACGGTCAAGCAGAGCGGACCATCAAGACGCTTGAAGATATGTTGCGGGCTTGTGTCTTGGATTTCAAGGGTAATTGGGACGATCACTTGCCACTTATAGAATTCACTTACAATAACATCTTTCATGCTAGAATTCAGATGGCCCCATTTGAGGCACTGTACGAAAGGAGGTCTAGATCCCCGATTGGATGGTTTGAAGTGGGTGAATCAGAATTGATAGGACCAGATATTGTGCACCAGGATATGGAGAAAGTTAAAATCATTCAGGAAAGGATGAGAACTGCTCAGAGTTGCCAGAAATCTTATGCGGACGTCCGTCGAAGGGAATTGGAGTTTCAAGTTAATTATTGGGTTTTCTAAAGGGTATCACCTATAAAGGGAATCATGCGATTCGAGAAGAAAGGAAAGTTGAGTCCTAGGTATGTCGGGCCGTATTGGATCGCTCAAAGGATAGGGCAGGTGGCTTACAAACTGGAATTGCCTCCTGAAATGTCATTAGTACACCCGGTGTTCCATATGTCCATGTTGAAGAAAGTGGTGGGAGATCCATCCACCATCGTGCCAGTCGAGACCATCAAGGTTAATGAAGAGTTGTCGTACGAAGAAATTCCGATTGCTATCCTTGATAGGCAAGTCCGTAAGTTGAGAAATAAGGAAGTTGCCTCAGTTAAAGTGTTGTGGCGAAGTCAACAATTTGAGGAAGCTACTTGGGAAGTGGAAAAGGAAATGAAGGAAGGATACCCCTATCTATTTGAACAAGTCTAGTAGAAATTGTGCAAACTCTTATTCTCTAAAACAAACCAATGTTTTGTCAAACTTGTTCCCTCCTACATGTTATTGAAATTCCCCAAGTCGTGCAAAAATTGTAGGTGTTGTGATTGTCTTGAACCATGTGAACCTCTCTTTTGTAAATGAAAATTTTTATAAAGACTCTTGTGTTACGTAAACAACTAATGGTAGTGTAAATTAGTAATGAACTACTGGTATGCATGTAGTATGTTGAAGTGGTTAAATCATGTGGAAACTCATTGAAATGACTAACTTATGAGCAAAAAGGAAGCAAGTGATTGAATGTGTGTCATTATTGCATTAATGAATTGCATACCAGCTGTAGGGATGGTTGTGGGAATTTAATAGTGCTTGAGATTTTTTTTCGGGGGCCCTCTGTCAGGTAGGTATGTCTAATTTACAAAGGAAACTCTGGCAAAAGTTTTCTAAAAATATCGGATTCAGTGAAAAGTTTAGAAGTTTGCTTATCATGTTTTCAAAACCAACTGATTTACAAGGTCCTCATTCGAGGACGAATAATTTTAAGTGAGGGAGGATGTAAGGCCTCGTAAAAATTTGTGCTCAAAACCTATTAGCTTGTGGTGTCTAGATCCGGATATGCGTTAGGAACGTGCAAAATTCTTCGTGGACACTTGGTGTTGATCTATGCTTTAAAAATCAAAGAAATCAAGTTTCCAAGAAAAGTGCCATTCTACGGTCCGAAATGCGGTCGCAGATCTAGTATGCCGACCGCATTCTTGTCGCATATTGGGGCAGTGGTTGGTTAAAAATTAAGGTCAAGATGCGGTCCACTATGCGATCGCATAACTAATATGCGGACCGCACTTTGCACCGCAAAGCGAGTCAATGTTTCAGTCAATTTGAGGTCAAAAATGCAATCCATTATGCGATCGCAAATCATGTATGCGGACAACATTTTTTCCGTATGCCGAAACAGTGGAAAAAGGTTTTGGGAACACATTTTGTGGTCCATTATGCGGACCACATTTCGTATCTGCGATTGCAGAATGCAACCGCAGACCCGACTCGGACTCCAAATTTTCTAAATTTTAAACCCGACCCCCATTTTTATAAAACACCCCAACCCCTCTTTTTAATCATTTTACTGAGCAAAATAAGAGAGAGGTAGTAGGATTATTGAGATAGGAAGTCATCTTCCTCAAAACTAATCTTTTAAAAACGATACGGGTCAGAAAATTTTAAGTGAGCGTCTTCATCCCCATCCCTGCAGGTAAGAGTCGAAAACCTTTTCATTAAATTTTAAGTTTGATTGGGGGGGGGGAGAGTCTCATGCATTTATTCTTGATAATAGAGATTGAAACATTCATGCATGTCTTTTAGAACCTAAAATTTTCTAAAAGGGGATTGACTAGAAGTAAAGCATTGTTCTAAGGAGGGTTGATAACCTAAAATGTGTTCGAGCAGTGATTGTGAACTTTGATTCTAAGAAATATGTGTTAATTTGTGAACTAGATTGACGTTGCTAGGCTTTTTGGTGAAGTTGAAAGTAGAATTAAGGAGGGATTCGGCTCCATGTATGTATGACTAACTTTGACCTTTGTAAAATCACCTTGCTTGGTGTACAAATATTTGGTATGTGATGTCTACGTGGATTATTTGTGAAACTTAACTCTTGTGTTTGGTATGTGTTTACTTACGAGGAATATTTATGAACTCATGTAATTAATGTGCCTTGAACTTTGTTGGTTAAGTCTTCCATTATGGTAGTGCAAGTAAATGGCAACAAACCAAACGTGTGTGTGAATGTGGTTGTGTGGTAAGAGCTGTGTAACAAATTATGGAAAGGAATCATAATTAGTGCAACTGAAGCAATTGTGGTAATATCATATGTGGCTTGTCGTGGGAAATATTCATTGTGACTTAACTTGTACATTGGCTGTTGAATATAATGGAAATGAATTGATGGTTGTGGAAGTCCTTATAAATTGTTGATGTTGCTCTTTGAGAATTGTAGTATTCTTGTAAATTGTTATTGTTGTGATATTGTTTCTGAACTGTGATTGATCGGTGGGATCGGGTGGCATGCCGCAACACGAAGTAATAAGGTGTAGGTTGTAGTGATAAGGGTGGTTGAGTTAATGAGGGTGGCCGAGGTAATAAGGGTGGAAAGTGATCGTTATCACTAATGAAATGAAAATATGAGAAAATCTCAAAATTATTGTTGTGGAAAACGTGATGGGGAAAAATGAGAGATTGTTAACTTGTTTGCCTTGATTTTACATTTCCTGTGTATTTAATTGTTGATTTCTTTGTTATCTATTACTTGTGTATGGTTTGAGGTTACTCAGGGCATGGTTTCTTTATACAAACCAGTGCAATTCAAATGTACTGTCGTCCCTTTTGCCGGGGGCACTACATTCGTGTTATGATTGTAGGTGGATCATCAGCAGGTACTCCAGTCCACCGTCCGTAGCTCCCCTACATCTTCCATCAACTATATTTGGTGATCCCCTTTCCTCCTGGGGGCCTACGTAGCTCATGCCGCTTTTACTTTCGGAGTCTCATATCTGTTTTTGTGCAAGGTATAGTCGGAGCCTTGTTGCTGGCAAGTATTGTATTATTCCATTGTATCTTTAAAGGATCCGTCGACAGTAAATGTGGGTTATGAACTTATGTAAAACCGTATTTTGTATGTTGTGCGATGAAAGTCGCGAACCTCATTAATTAACTATGTAAGTTTTGTATGTTTTCTAAAAAGGTGTTGTTAATTATGAATGGCTAATTCCTTCGGTTAATAAGAAATGAAACTATGGGGTAACACGTGGGATAGAAAATGCACCCAGGTCCGCTTGGCCGGGGCAACCCGATCAGGTGCCGGTCGTGCCCCTCTATTTTGAGGCGTGACAATGGGTGTTTCAGTTATGGTACTTTTGGGGTGCTTAAGAGGGAATACAACGGCTTATGAGTTTTCGGGCATGTGGTTTTATGTTAGGACATCATGTGGTGAGTTTGGGTAAGGATCGTGGTGTTCTGGCAAGAAGAAGTGTCAACTTGAGGGTAATTGGGAAGGAACTCAGAGAAATAGGATAGCTTGGTAGTAGGTTGGATCGACACGGTAATGGATATGATCGTTCCTTTAGGTACTTATGATGTGGTGAGTCTCTACAGGTATTTTATTGCAATCTTCTAGGTTTGACACCCTGCGTTAATTTGTTGAGTTAGAGAGATTCAGTTCTGATGGCTCGATTATGTGCAAATAGGTTTTGAAGAGTTCTCGATGGTTTCTACCATTGTTCGAGGCAGATATTTCCTACCGGCGATAGGAGCATGTTGAGTATTGCAATTCTCTACTAGATGCGATCATGTGAAAGGCTCTTGTCTAATCGAGTCTGTAGTTGGATAGTGACCCAATGTTGGTTATGATATTCTCGTGCTTTTCATATAATGGCATGATAGATGTGGTGTGATGTGTCAGATTAAGATTTGTACGTGTAAGGTCACAGTTCAGTTTTGAAGGGAAGGTAATGAATTCTTAGACAACATGGACGATTTCAGATCTGTAGATGAATCCTATTAATACTTGGTATTTCCCGAGGAGAGTGTACATTCANGAATTATAGAAGTATTCCTCGTGGAATGACCGTGTATGGGAGATGTGTTAGACATTCGAGCGGTGGAGTTGGGATTAGATATGGTGATTCATATGTTCTATGCATTTAGAGACAGGAAGTTTTCAACAGCAGAATGTTTCAGGGTTGTGGACTGTGAAAATGTGGCCAAAGCTAGCCAGATGATAGTTTGTGTTATGGTTAGGTCGTTGTGGACTTTTGGAGGGCTATTTTTCCATTCGTAGATGATAGAATTTGATTTGGGTGGCCATTGATAGGCTTAAGGAGGATGTGTATTTTAGACCAGGCCAAATTTTTTGACTCTAAACTGCTATTATTGAGGGATATGCCAGTCGGTTAGAATTGATTTTATTCGTATCTGATATATTCTATGTGTTACTCTTCCATGCTACGAGGGGTTATGATTCATTGGTTATATGCACACATGGTACGATTCTATTTGGTCCTTATAGAGAATGAGCGAGATGGGTATTAGGGTGTTGAATGATTGGATGCGCATTACTTATGTTATTTCCATACTGTGGTATGGTGTTGTTCACTTCTCAGTGATATTGATCATGTACTTTTGCCACTAGACATAAAATTGTGTGTGGTTGTTAATTTTGAGCCTTGTGACTTGAGTTATTTCCTGTGGGTCAACGTTTGGATGGGGCTACACATTGCAACGGAGATATGGTGTCATATAATGCTTTGTGTTAAATATGTGTGTCTTGGTTCCACTACGTTTGATGGGTTCATAGCATTGCAGTTGTGGTGGTACTTGTTGAGCTTGCAGGATGGTTCTCTCATTTGAGTCAATTTCCATTTTTGGGTACATATGAATTGTTGCTTATTGGTGCACGAATTGCAGAGGCTGTGGTTCTAAGTAGCATTGTATGTCATGTTGATAGAATAGTTGTGCTTGATGAGGTAAGGTCATTGGACCTAGAATGGATACTATAGGATTTGATTACAGTGCGTTTGGAGGAATAACATTGGGAGTCAGCTTAAAATTTGGCTTTGGTTCTGATAGGATGAGAGAGGGCTCCATGACTTGTTTATTTGATAAGTAGTTATGATTTTCTACATGTTTCTTTCATCATCAGCAGTTTTCGAAGTTTTTGAACGTGGTTTTGATTGATGTGAGGTGTGTTTTCGATATTGGGTTGTGTTGAGCAACTACCGTGATCGGAAGTTATTGCTATGAGTATTTGAGTTATGTGGTATATCATGTGATTGTTTCTTGGGTAATGGTTAGAGCTAATGCAGCTTGTTCAGACTCATTCAGTGTGTAGATGCAAGATTCTGTTCTTATAGGAAATTGCAGATGTTGGAAATTGGATTCTAAGTCTTACAGACTAAGGATAAAGTAATAATCATCAGTTATGATGTGTCGTCAGGCTTACATGTATTAGGGTGACATGTGATCACCCCCGAGTATGTGCATGGTAAGTTTATACGGTGGTTCGACAGGAACAACTCTTGGCACGTTCGAGGACGAACGTATGTTTAAGTTGGGGATAGTGTAATGACCCGACCGATCGTTTTGAGCATTTTATCTTCACTCGGTTGTTTGAGGGCATGAGTAGCTCAGTATGTTGTATTAAGACTTGTGTGTATCGGCAGCTTTGGTTTTTCAGGTAATTCGGAATTGATTAGCAAGAATGAATTTCATGATTGAAGCTTTAAAGTTGGAAAAATTGATCAAGTTTGACTTTTTAGTGTTTGACCTCGGATTGAAGATTTGATGGTTCTTTTAGTTCCGGATAGTAATATTGGACTCGGGCGTATGCCCGGATTTGCATTTGGATATTTCTAGAAGGTTTCGCCGCTAATTGGCGAAAGTTAGAAATATTAAAGGTTTTGAAAGTTCATAAGTTTAACCGAGACTTAATTTTGAGGATATTGGATTCGGATTGTGGTTCCAAGAATTGGAAATGCTTCGTTATTTCACTTAGGACTTGTGTGCAAAATTTGAGTTCATTCTGAATTGATTTGATATATTTCAGCGCGAGTTCTTAGAAGTCAAATGTTCAAAAGTTCATAAAGTTTGATTTGAGGTGCGATTCCTCATTTCAATGTTGTTATGCCGTGATTTGAGTCCTTGAATAGGTCCGTGTTATGTTATTGAACTTGGTGGTATGTTCGGACAATGCACCGAGGGGCTCATTTGAGTTTCAGATAGGTTTAGGTTGTGTTGGGCTCGTTATTTTTATGTTTTGACGTCGTTTCTTCAAGCATAAATGGTACCAAATTATGCAAATAAGCTCCAATTTTTGTTTTCACTGAATCATTAGATCAGTATCATAATTACGGAGCCATAGCAAAAAAATTATTGAATTTGGACATCATATGAGGAGTTTATAGTCAT
>MU752458.1:0-21783 GCA_026770625.1 Nicotiana glauca | reverse complement strand
GAAAGATTCCACCTAGTGGGGGTTAAAGAGGGTGAAGAGACGGTCCTGGGGTGTTGAAGATGGAAGGTGGTTCAAAGGTTGATGGTCGCCGGTTAGGGTTCCGGCGAACCATTTTTCTAGATTTGAGATGATAGGGTGGTTTTTGGTCGGGGTTATGGTGATGGGATGAGAGAAGAAGAGAAGGGAGTTCTGGGGTATGGAGGTTGGTCGGAGAGGACGACCAGTGCTGAGCCACCGGTAGGGTTTCGGCGGCCCAAATAGAGAGAAAAAGAAGACGAAGGGCGGCTAGGGTTATGAGGTTGAGGGTATAATGTGTATAATGAAGTGAATGTATCAGTGTGTATGGATATATCAGAGTGTAACGGTGCATTTCAACCGTTGGATCAAGTTGGACGAAGGGCCAGGATTCATTGACGTCACACGACGTCGTTGGATGAATTGAGGCCTTCATCTTTGACCGTTGGATGATTTGAATGAACAGTCTTGATTATTTCCTATTAACAACGTCGTTTGATTTAATATACAACTGCTATTCCCTGGCCGTTTGATCAATTGATCAACGGTCCAGATTTAATTTTTTATACGACTCCGTTTTGGTTTATGTATAGGCAGGCCGGTATTTATCTTTTGGGCCTGGTCTGTGTATTAATTCATTGGGCCACTGATTTTGTTGTTTGGCCCAAATCCTTTGTATATTGTATTTACTTTGTATTACACCTTATAATTCCTTGTATTTTTTGTATTATAATTTTATTTATTTTCTTTTTCTGTATTTTTGTATTACTCCTGTATTTATTATTCCTCATATTTTCTCTGTATTTTTCTTTTGATTTTTCTAATTTTCTAGAATTAAAGAGTAATTTTCCTATTTTTTGATGTTTTCTAATTAACACAAAAATGTATTTTGTTTTAATTTTCTTATAAAACAAACACTGGTATTTCTACACAATTATCAACAAATTGCCACACAAAAATCATTTTGCATATATATATTTTCTTTAGAATAATTTGCTTGGGCAAAAATCACGTGCTCACACCCAGCACCACATGTTCATCCATCTGGCACTACAGACTAGGATATGCAAAATGCGGTGCAGTTGTTGACTAGCTTGGTAGATGCTCAGAGGCAGAATATCGATATTGTTGATAAACCGATTAGTATAAGAGTTCATGATTTTATTAATCTAGACGTGTTTACCGGATCAGACCCCAAGGAGGAACCGCAAACTTTTATTGATTAGGTTCATCGTACACTGCGGGTTATGCATGCTAGTGATACAAAGGCAGTAGAGTTGGCTTCTTATCGGCTATATGATTTAGTGGTTCTCTGGTATGATAGTTGGGAGAGATCCAGGGGTCCGAACGCTACTCCAGCTGTGTGGAAGGAATTTTCTGAGGCCTTTCTTTGTCACTACTTGCCAGTTGAGATACGACGAGCTAGACCTGATAAGTTCTTGAACCTAAGCCAAGGTAGTATGAGTGTACGAAAGTACAGTATGCAGTTTAATTTTTTAGCAAGGTATGCTCCCTATATGGTGGCCGAGATGAGTGATAGGGTGCATCTGTTTGTGAACGGGTTGGGACCATATCTGATTAATGAGTGCACGACAGCCTCCTTGGTGGAGGGCATGGATATTTCTCGTATTCAAGCTTATGCCCAGACCCTAGGGGATCATAAGTGCCAGTAGAGGGCAGATAGGGATCAGGATACGGGCCAGCATAAAAGGGTGGGATTTATAGGGTATTCTGATAACTTTAAAGGCAGCGTCAGTCCCCAGTATTCAAGGAGTTTGGCACCTCCTGTAGCTAGTTCTCCTCAGTTTCATAGGCCTCGATATGATTGGTTTACCTACTCTGGTCCAGGTCAGAGTTCGCGGGCATCAGGCTCGTAATATCACAAAGATACTAGTCAGACGAGACCCCCAACACCATGTTATGATCAGTGCGGTAAGGCCCACTTTAGACTGTGCCGTCGAGGTTTTGATATGTGTTATTCATGCAGGCAGCATGGCCATATGATGCAGGATTGTCCTAACAGAAGAGGTGGTGGTATGGCTCAACCGACTGGATCTGTGTCTAGTTATTCCTTATCAGTTCGACCTCCAGCACGGGATTTTCAACAGTCGATAGATCGAGGTAGAGGTAAAGGTGCAGCGCAGAGTTCGAGTGGTGCTCAAAATCGTATCTATGCTCTAGTAGGTCGACAGTAACTCGATTCATCTCCGGATGTTGTTACAGGTATATTGTTTGTGTTTTCTTACAATGTATATGCGTTGATTCCGGGATCCACATTATCATATGTTACACTCTTTGTGGCTAATAAGTTTGGCGTTGAACCTGAATTGATAAGTAAACCACTTTCGGTATCTACTCCGATAGGAGATTCTATGATTGCTAAGAGGGTATATACAGGTTTCATAGTGATGATTTGTAGTCATCAAAACTTGGCAAATTTATATGAGTTATAAATGGTTGATTTCGATGTGAAAATGTGAATGTACTGGTTGGCCTCATGCTATGAAAATGTTCACTATCGTACGAAGATGGTTAGGTTTCAATTTCCTAATGAACCCGTCATTGAATGGAAGGGTAACATTGCTATACTGAAAGGTAGGTTTATTTCCTATCTTAAGGCAAGGAAAACGATATCAAAAGGATACATCTATCATCTCGTTCGTGTTAGGGATGCAGAGGCAAAGCCGCCTACTCTACAATCAATCCCCATAGTTAATGAATTTCTAGATATTTTCCCAGATGAACTCCAAGGCCTTCCTCCTGAAAGGGAATTGATTTTAGCATTGATGTGTTGCCTGACACTCAACTGATCTCTATCCTTCCATACACAATGGCCCCGGTAGAGTTGCGAGATTTGAAGGCGCAGTTGAAGGACTTTCTGGATAAGGGCTTCACTAGGCCTAGCACTTCACCTTGGGGTGTGATAATTTTGTTTGGGCGGAAGAAAGATGGGTCGTTAAGGATGTGTATCCATTATCGACAGTTGAATAAGTTTACTATAAAGAACAAGTATCCACATCCAAGGATTGACGACCTTTGTGACCAACTCCAGGGTGCCAAGTATTTCTCCAAGATTGACTTACATTTAGGGTATCATCAGGTGAGGGTTAAGGAGAAGAATGTTCAAAAGACAGCCTTCCGGACAAGATATGGGCACTTTGAGTTCCTGGTGATGTCGTTCGGGCTACAAATGCCCCAGCAGCTTTTATGGATCTCGTGAATACTGTATTTAAGCCCTATCTTGATGTGTTCGTGATTTTATTCATTGATGAAATTCTGGTGTATTCACATTTAGAGGCGGAACATGCGGGCCACTTGCGGATAGTATTACAGATGCTTCAGGATCGTAAGTTATATGCTAAGCTCTCCAAATGTGAATTCTGGCTGAACTCAGTAGCATTTCTTGGCCATGTGATATCTGACGAGGGTATTAGTGTCGACACTTTGAAGATCGATGTAGTAAAGAATTGGCCGAGACCTACAACACCATCAGAAGTTCGCAGCTTCTTGGGGCTAGCAGGATATTATAGGTGGTTTGTAGAAGGGTTTTCCTCTATATCTGCACCATTGACTAAGTTAACATAGAAAGCTACCAAGTTCTAGTGGTCTGATGCTTATGAACATACTTTTCAGGAGCCGAAGAATCAATTGACATCCGCACCAGTGCTCACTCTTCCTGAAGGAACAGAAGGTTATGTGGTATATTGTGATGCCTCAGGTTTGGGGTGCGTATTGATGCAGCATGGAAAAGTGATTGCTTATGCATCAAGAAAATTAAAGAAGCATGAAAAGAATTATCCAACCCATGATTTGGAATTGGCTGCATTAATTTATGCTTTGAAGATACGGTACTACTTATACGGCGTCCATGTTGACATCTACATAGATCACAAGAATTTACAATGCATCTTCAATCAGAAGGAGTTGAATTTGAGGTAGCGTAGGTGGCTTGAGTTACTGAAAGACTACGACATCGAGATATTGTATCATCCTAGTAAATCTAATATTGTGGCAGACACTCTCAACCGTAAGTCAATGGGAAGCTTAGTACATATTGAGCCAAGTAGAGGGGGGTTGACTAAAGAGCTTCATCAGCTAGCCAATATGAGAATCAGATTGTTAGACTCTGTTGACGGAAGTGTTACGATATAGAATACATCATAATCATCTTTGGTAGCCGAGGTAAAAGCACGACAATATGAAGATCCTATCTTAGTACGATTGAGAGAGAGCATTCAGTAGTGTAAAATTACGGCTTTTGAGATCGGATGAGATGGGGAACTGAGATACCAGGGCTGATTATGTGTGCCTAATGTGGCAGGGTTGCGAGATAAGATTGTGAATGAGATTCATCAATTTCGATATTTCATCCATCCCGGATCGACAAAGATGTATCATAATGTCAAGGAGTGGTATTGGTGGGATAAAATAAAGAAGTCCATTGCAGAATTTGTCGCCCAGTGTCCTAATTGTCAACAAGAAAAGATAGAACATCAGAAACTCGGTGGATTGCTTTAGAATATAGAGATTCCGACCTGGAAATGGGAGGTGATTAATATGGACTTCATTATTATATTACCTCGCTCTTATCATAAGTTTGACTCTATCTTGGTGATAGTTGATCAACTTACAAAATGTGCCCATTTTCTGCCAATTAAGACAACTTTCACGGCTGAAGATTATGTGAAGTTGTATATCAAGGAGATTGTTAGGATTCATGGTATGCCGGTATCTATTACATCATACCAAGGAGCTCAATTTAAGGCTAAATTTTGGAGGTCTTTTTAGAAGGGTTTAGGCACACAAGTGAATCTCAGCACTGCATTTCATCTGCAGACTGACGAAAGGGATGAACATACCATTCAGACACTGGAAGATATGCTACGAGCATGTGCTCTAGATTTTAAGGGGAATTGGGATGACCATCTTCCACTCATAGAATTTGCCTGCAATAATAGCTACTATTCCAGTATTAAAATGGCCCCATATGAGGCACTATATGGGAGGAGATGCAGATCACCAGTTGGATGGTTCGAAGTCGGTGAAACAGAATTATATGGGCCAGATTTGATTCACCAAGCCATTGAGAAGGTGAAAGTGACACATGAGCGATTGAGGATGGCACAAAGCAGGCAAAAGTCTTATTCTGATGTTCGAAGTCGTGATATGGAGTTTGAGGTTGGTGATTGGTTTTTCTTGAGGATATCACCAATGAAGGGTGTCATGCATTTTGGGAAGAAAGGTAAGTTGAGTCCAAGGTATATCGGGCCGTATAAAATTCTTATGAGTTAGAACTATCATCCGAATTGGAATTTGTCCACCTGGTATTCCATGTATCTATGTTGAGGAAATTTATTGGAGACCCTTCTCGAGTCGTCCCTATCAAAGATATACAAGTTACAGAGGATCTATCATATGAAGAAGTGCCAGTAGCTATAGTAGATCGACAATAGCTTCTGTTAAAGTATTGTGGAGGAACAAGAACATGGAAGAAATGACATGGGAAGCAGAAGAGGAGATGAAGTATAAATACCCGTACCTATTTCAGAATGAACATAACAAGGATGATGGTGGAACACAGGATACATTAGAAGGTGAAACAGCTCTATGAGGTTAGCAATAACTTGAGAATACTCTTCCTTAATACAAAATGGCGATATGCAGATAATGTACATATACATAATGCTTTGTGTAAAATTGTGAGGCCATACGTTGGACTTAACTGCTTGCAAGCTTTGCTAGTGACCATTTCATAGGGGAAAATTGACCGGAAATTTCCATTGGAATCCAAGATGATTTGGACTCCCCATAAACCCTTACATTCGAGGACGAATGTTCATAGAGGTAGAGGGTGTTACAACCCATATTCACGTACGTTAGTTCATTCCATAAGGTAGTTGACATAAATCTATGAAGAGATTATATTTAAGATGATAAGAAGTTAATCCTATTGGTCTTAAATGATACAAAGATGTATAAGGGTGGTTAACAAATATTAGAAGTTAAGCGAATCAAGGATGTTGTCAGCCATATTTTCGGGTAAACCTAGAGGTGCTTAATACACTCAAGAGGTCATGTTTTAAGGTGTTTGAATCATATAATATCCGTATCATAAGTCTTGAAGTCAAACGAGTTATGAAACAAAGGTGGAAAAAAGTTGTCACAACTTAGGTTCATAATTTTACTTAAATATTTGGTCAAATGTTACTAAGCCTTTCTCCCAATTTACAAGAAATTATGGGGTGATCTACCCACCAAATTAAATATCTATGAGTCTAGTTTCAGCTCATTAAACCATTCATCGATACAATAACGGAGTAGAGAGATATAGGCATTTTTGCGAGACTGCACAAGCTGATAAGTGACAAGTAGGTGTATCACCTACTTGGTTAAATGATAGCCCAAAAATAGGAACTTTCAGGTCTGCCAAATATCCCATTTAAAGGGTTATCTCCTGAAATATAACCCTCATTATATATCACAAATAACCTGACCTAAACCCCTGCAAACTTCCTCCCAAATACTATCCACAAATCCTAATCGATTTTCCCTCTCTTTCAAGTTCTAATTGGGGGTAAAACCTAGAGTTTGAAGAACCAAGTGAAGGGATGAGTTATCCAACGAGTAAGCTAAGTTTACATCTCTCTTTAATACATTTTTTCTACTGTTAATTCATGGTAATTCGTTCTATACATGTAAGAACTCACGGGACGGCGATCGGAAGCCATGAGTTCGAGTTATTCACTTGTAGCGGACTGTTTTGTGGAATGTTTGTGTTGCTTTTGGAATGCGTGTTTTACTAATATTTTGTGGAGTTTTGGAGGAGGATGTGTGTGTATAAACACCATATAGACTTAGGGTTGAGGGCAAGTAGTTCTTCGCAATATTTCCGGGTCGTTTGACACGACGGTGATTGTCGTATGTATGAAGTGATAAGGTTGTGAGTGAACTGTTTTGGGAGGCTCAATATGATTATTATATATATTGTTTGGGCTGTTTGGTGATTGTTTGGAATTGTATGAAGTCATATATATTGGGTAGGTGCTGTCCGTTTCATCGTAAAATAGGTTGTGGTCGATACATAATAGTTATGACGCTTGAATGATAACGATAGTATCGTTTCTCTTATTGTAGACTAAAGAGTCGTGACAATTGCATAGCTTGAGATTGGGGCAGTATACATAAGGTATAAGATGCTATCCCTTTCCTTCTTTTGCACGAATTTAGTTGTACATAATGTATTGAACGAGCTTCCAAAGATACTCCACTCTTAGAAGCTAGCAGTACTTACATTATTTTCCCTCTTATGGAACGATTGATGTTAATGTTGCTTATCTTATTCTTATGTTATCAATGTTATTGGTACTTCCTGATTCTTATAAGGTTTATAATGAAGAGTTAGTCCTAATAACGTGTATAAAGGATACTGACCTTATGTCACTTCGAAAGGTTTAGAACGTGATTCCATAAGTCGAGCATGCATTATATATATGTATCTATTTTACTCTACTGAGCCGCTCTATAGTCAGCCAGGTACGGCACCTATTGTGCAACCACTGATCAGTTGGGTTTTACCGAGCTCCACGGGGCCGAGTACGATACTACTGAGCCTTATGATGGCAGGGTATTTTTTTACCGAGCCTATTACGGCTGGGTACGATATGATGATGATGATACCCACAGAGGCGTATGTTTTAAAAGTTTATGTATATATACATATGTATCATGCATTTCATGTCAGTAGCCCTCAGAGCTACACAGATTTTACAAGTTGTATATTCTCTATCTCTGCTTACATTACTGTTCGTACTTATGGTTCCCTGCCTTACATACTCAATACTTTATTCGTACTGACGTCCTTTTATTTGTGGACGCTGCATGTCGTGTTGTGGGTCCTGATAGATAGCTAGTTGTAGCTCCCCCACCACAGTAGGATGTCCAGTTCAGTGGTAATTGGCGAGATCCCTTCTCCGGACTTACTGTGGTCTTGGTATGCATTTTTGTTATAAATATTATGGGTATGTCGAGGTCCTGTTCCGGCTATGTTGCATCACTTATGTACCTTTAGAGGCTCATAGACAGGTGTCGACTCATGTATAGTTTGGTATGCCTTCTCGGCTGAATTTTTGTTCTATAGTCTTTCATGGCAGCGTGGTAGCTTCTACCTTATATATAGTTTCTTGATTGTCTGGTCATCCCATGTTATGTATGCTCATGCCATCATATTTTATTGTTGGTTGTTCATGATCCATGTCTACCATTTATATTGATCTCGTCAGCTCTAAAAGATAATAAAGAATGTTAGATAAAATGTACGTTGGTGCTCGGTAAGTATGGTCGGTTGCTAATCATGGCCCTCCAGTTTGGGTCGTGATATAATTGAGGATCGGGGTTCTAACTCTCAAAACTACCGGCCAGGTTGTTACAAGAAAGGGGAAGAGTTAAGAGACAAATCAAGGGGAAGAGTGAGAAGATGAAAACGGAAGAAGGGAATTGTCCTATATAACTTCATCCAAACAAAAAAGTGATTAAAGTTTGGGAAATTTTCATAGTTACTTAAGGATTTGTAAAATATTCCATAATCTACAACTTTGTTTTGAATTACAAATTGTACAAACATATATATAAAAGATATACTCTAAAAATATGGTAAATTTCCTATTTAAGGGAATGGAAATTTGAAACGTATAGTTATTTCCTAAAATTACTCTAGTTTGTTAATTATTGATAATCACTATAAACATATTAGATTACCACTACAACAGTACCTCGTAATCAACACTCCATATTCCCTAAAATTAGGTACTACATTGCAGTAGTTTCTATGACAAGTATTGATTCTTCCGTTGTTTCTTTATGATTCTCCATCTTGGTATACTTAATCTCTAAGAATTATTAAACAAATTTTAAATAAGTTGTATTTTACATAAATTCCTCTTAATTTATTGAATAGAAAATTGCAGGCCATTGGAGTCACATGTATAGGATTAATTAGGTGAGTAACTGGTCATCAACAAAAAGATATATTAAAGAGAAATTTTCATAAAGCACTATCTTTTATATGAGAAATTTTTATAAAATATTATTTTTTAGTAATAATTAGCCATTTATATATATTATTTGCTATATTACGGATTATAGATACCTTTTCTGTGATTATAAGATGTATTTGATGTATTTAAGCTGTTGTATTCATGAATACAGTAGCAAAAATATGCATGAATCAGGGAAGTCCAGCTAATCAGTTGTTGCATTCGAGTGTATTCGACTGTATTCATGGAGTGAAATATGGGATTATAGCTGGACATATTATTGTATTTGACTGTATTCACGACGTGACATAGGGATTACACTAGTTTTAAAACGGAAAGTAAATCAATTAACATAATAGACTCCTAATATAACTCAATAAACTCAATTACATCACACAAATTTTGTATTTTTCAGTTATAAAAAATATTCTCAACCGAAAAATATCCCAAAAACATAGCAATCTTCAGAGAAATTATATAATATATCTGAATACATAAATTATATTAATTAAAAACATATGAATACATTCATGGCATATAGCGAGACAGTGAACACAATGAAATACATAGAATACAGTGGGATACATTGAAATACAATGAGAAAAAAAGACACTGAATACAATAAAATACATGAAATACAACGAGATACATTGAATTACAATAGAAAAAAAAGATAGTGAATATAATGAAATACATAGAAATACAGCGAGATACATTAAAAAGCTCTTAAAAAAGGTAACAGAATATTCAAATTGCTCAACCCCAAAATTTAGATGACCTATTTTAGTCGACGATTTTCCGACGACCCATCAGATTCTGAACATGATTCCATAAGCAGCAGTGAGAAAAAGAAGAAGAAAATGAGAAAGATCATTGAAGAAGAAATTGCTAGCATCTGTAATGCATCTGAAGAAGTTAAAGTCCCAGAACTGAATTGCTACCACCCGCTGGTAACGAATGAGAAGGAATTTCTAGCAACCACTGAAGAAGAAATTGCCAAGAAGTTAAAGTCCCAAAAAATTCCTGTTGATTATAAAGAAGAACAATCTACTTCCGAAAACAATCAAAATCGGAAATGAAGAAGAAGAAGAAACATACTGGAGTTGGCCATGGAGATTTCGTTGCCTTCATTAGGGTCAAGCCAGAGAGTCTGCATATTTTATGAGAGAGAGAGGCCATCGTATTTTATGGCTTAAGGACAGGAGGTGACTATAAATAGGTATTTGGCTATAATAATCAAAAGTTAGTTATAGAATATAATTTTTTAAAATGGTACTTATTTAAAATAAATAAGGTATCAACCTTTGCTATAGGAAATAATTAATCATATATTCAAAGTTTATAGAGGTCCATTTACATGTAAGGGCCCTAAAAGCTTATATGAGATCCTAACAACGTCATAAACTGTGACGACTTGACCCGTCGTCTCATGAGTTACCGCTCTGTTTCTCCCATTTTTGCTTCTTTATGCTTTGTTACCCGTGTCTTATGTGGTCGAGTTGGTTTGGGGTGGTTTTGGTAAGAAATGAGACACTTAATCTCTTTTAAGAAGGCTTAAATTGAAAAAGTCAATCGGATGTTTACTTATGAGTTAGTGAGCTCGGATGTGAATTCCGCTGGTTCGGTTAGCTTCAAGAGGTGATTTGTGACTTAGGAGTGTGATCGGATGTGGTTTTGGAGGTCCGGTGTAGAATTAGGCTTGAATTGGCGAAGTTAGTATTTTGGCGATTTTCGGTTGATAGGTGAGATTATGATCCGAGTGTCAGAATGAAATTCCGAGTGTTGTTGTAGCTTCATATGTGATTTGGGATGTGTGTGCAAAATTTCAGGTCATTCGGACGTGGATTGGTTAGGTTTTTGATCAAACGCGTGTTTCAGAAGTTTTTGGAAAACTTAGGCTTGAATTCGATGTGAATTGATGGTTTTGGTGTTGTTTGAGGTGTTTTGATGATTGGATGATGTTTTAGGATGTGTTGGTATTTTTGGTTGAGGTCCCGAGGGCCTCGGGGTGATTTTGGATGGCTAACGGGAAGAGTTTGAACTTGTGTTATTGCAGATTTTCTGATGCTTCTGTTATTTTCGCACCTGCAGTTTGGGGACCGCAGGTGCGGTGTCGTAGATGCGGAAGGGAAGGCGCAGGTGCGGTTTCGAGGGGGCAAGGAAAGAACCGCATATGCGGTATGGGAACCGCAGATGCGGAGTCGCAGGTGCGACCATTTGCCCGCAGATGCGGATTTTGGAACCTTAAGTGATTTTCACAGATGAGGAGAAGTGACTGCAGAAGCGGATTTTGGACTGCAGATGCGGCCACGACTGGGCAGAAGGTATAAAAGGTTCTTCTTCACGATTTTGAAGGGTTTATTCATTTTAACTTCGGGCTTAGAGATTTTTAGGTGATTTTAAAGAGAGATTTCAAGGGAACTTCAATAAGGTAAGGATTTTGGACCTAAAACATAATTCTATGGTGATATTTCATGGATTAGGACTAAAAATTTAGGATTTAATGGATTAAAAATGGAGGTTTAGGGCTTGAGTTTAAGAGAGCAAAAATTAAGGATTTGAAGGGTCAATTGAACTCCGAATCTTGTATTTTTGATATGTATGAACTCGTGGGGAGATAAGGAGTCTAATAATGTGAAAATGTCCGAGTTTCGAGAAGTGGGTCCAGGGCTCGGTTTTTGCTAATTTCAGGATTTTTGATATTTTTTGATTGTTTTCGATTGGGTTTTATTCCCTTAGCATATTATGACGTATTCATTCTGGTTTTGGTCAGATTCGACGCACGACGAGGCCGATTTGAGAGGCAAGGGCATAGCGAGCTAGAGCTTTGGTCAGTTTGAGGTGAGTAATAGATGTAAATGATGTCCTAAGGGTTTGAAACCCCGGATTTGCACATCGTATTGCTATATTGAGGTGAGACACGTGCTTGATGATGAGCGCGAGGTCGTTTACTATTGAGGATTGGGACTTGGTCCGTCTCGAGTGATATTTTTACCGCGTATTTGATTGAAGCTTTTTTTATATCATCATTAATTGGACTAATTGTCATATTTGGGCTTCGTGCCAACTACTTGAACCCTTCGGGAAGTTTTTATCACTATATCCTCACTGCATGGATTTACTATTTGTACTCAGTCGTACCGTTTTCTACTATTTTACAACTCAGCCATCTTTACTCGATTTTTGAAACTAAAAGATATACTAAATGATGTTTTGGGCTGAGAATTAATATTTTACTATTGCCCGAGGGGCTTATGTGATTTATGGATTGTGTATGGGACCGCAGCAGTATTATACGATATTGATATGAGTTCGAGGGCCTAGTTGATGACATGAGATGGCTTGATATTGCGCTTGGGCCGTAAGAGGCCCCTTCCGGAGTCTGTACACTCCTAGTGAGCGTCGTTGATGATAAATAAATGGATCGGGCTGCACGCCGCAGCGGGTAATAGAGGGTACCGTCCTATGTGTTTGTTCTTCCTTTCTATATCTGTCACTTAACTGCTTATTTGCTGTAGCATTTTCACATTTCGATTTCATCGGTTTATTGATTTCATACTACTTGCTTTAAACAACCGCATTATAGATTACACTGTATTTCTCCATGATTTATTATTCTCAGCCTTTATTTATATCTATTACTCAGTGGGTCGGAGTACTCACATTACTCCATGCACCTCGCGTGCAGATCCAGGTGCATTTGAGGCTGTTGAGGATTTCCAGTTGGGCAGCGCATATCGGGGAGCATTGAGGTAGCTACATGGCGTCTGCAGCCCTGATCTCTCCCTTTTATCTTGTTGTTCCTTCCGTATTTCTCTAGAATAATATGTAATAGGTTGATACTCATGTATTAGAGGCTCAGACTTGTGATATCGGATCTATTTGGGCTAGGTAGTAGGATTATTATTTGGAAATTCCGCATGTTAAACTCTTATTTCAAATTTCCAGTATTATAATTTGGTAATTTATCTGTGTTAGCTAATAATGAACTATATGGGAAATGGGTTAAGGTTATTAATTGGTCAGGCTTGCCTAGCAGTATGTTGGGCGCCATCACGATCGGGGTTGGGGTTGTGACATAAACGCTTAATTATCTCGTAACTTAGCCATATTAGGTTCTTTAACCATTATTCTAGCTCACCATAGGTATTTCATAACCCTTATCCGTATTTATCAGGTGTTCTTTAATTCGGTATAACGGGATATGTTTCGATTTTTCATGTTATACTTTCATAAAAATCTATTGTTGTAGGTTATTTAACCTGATGACATAAAAATGTCTATATTATCATACTTGTTCGATATCTGAAACTTACTTATCCAACTAATTTATATTCGCCCCGATTAAGCCCGCTAAGGAGTGATAAACGGGACAATTGCATCTATACCCGCTTTTTGTGTCACATTTTAACCTGTGCTCGTTTTGCAAAACGTACCCGCTTTTTCACATAACTTCAGCCCACGGGGCTGAAGTTTTTCTTTTGTACTGGAAAACTTCAGCTGAAGTTAACTTCAGCCCACGGGGCTGAAGTTTTTCTTTTGTACTAGAAAACTTCAGCTGAAGTTAACTGAAGTTTTTCTTTTGTACTGGAAAACTTCAGCTGAAGTTTTTCTTTTGTAACCGGAAAACTTAAGCTCTAGAGCTTAAGTTTTCCAGTTATAAAATAAAAACTTAAGCAGTTTTCCAGCTTAAGTTTTCCAGTTATAAAATAAAAACTTAAGCTCTAGAGCTTAAGTTTTCCAGTTATAAAAAAAAGCTTAAGCAGTTTTCCAGCTTAAATTTTCCAGTTATAAAATAAAAACTTAAGCAGTTTTCCAGCTTAAGTTTTCCAGTTATAAAATCAAAACTTAAGCTCTAGAGCTTAAGTTTTCCAGTTATAAAATAAAAACTTAAGCAGTTTTCCAGCTTAAGTTTTCCAGTTATAAAATAAAAACTTAAGCAGTTTTCCAGCTGAAGTTTTTCTTTTGTACTGGAAAACTTCAGCTCTAGAGCTGAAGTTTTTGTCTTTGTAACCGGAAAACTTCAGCTCTCTACAGCTGAAGTTTGCCAGTTATAAAATAAAAACTTCAGCTCTATAGCTGAAGTTTTTGTTTAGTAACCCAAAAACTTCAGCTCTAGAACTTAAGTTTTCCAGTTATAAAATAAAAACTTAAGCTCTAGAGCTTAAGTTTTCCAGTTATAAAATAAAAACTTAAGGAGCTGAAGTTTTTGTTTAGTAACAGGGAAACTTCAGCTCTAGAGCTGAAGTTTGTCGGTTATAAAATAAAAACTTCAGCTCTAGAGCTGAAGTTTCCCAGTTATAAAGGAAAACTGAAGTTTTTTAAAAAGTGGATACGGATGCAAACAAAAAGACAAAGCGGCTACAGGTTAAAAGGGGATGCCCAAATAGGGCGCCCTGTACAATTTTTACGTGATAAACCGCTTATTACCAAGAAGAATTTCAGTTTCAACAGAGGTGGATCTAGAATTTGAATTTTATGGATTCGGATTCTAGACCAGCAATCTCAAGTACTGATATTTGGATTCGAAATTTAATATTGGTAAATATTTAGTGGATTTTTTAATACATGCAATAAGTTTGAGATAAAGCTACTGAATTGGTCATACTTATATGCACGGCATCCGTAATTTCCAAAATTCAAACTCAAAATCTCTGGGTAAAAAAAATCATAGGCGTTCCACCACATATCGTCGTGGTCCAAGGGAGCCATTTGTTACAAAACGGATCTATGGCTAAACTAAAACAAACGTGGTAGCTTTGCCATTTTTGGTTATAAATTGCAAAAAGACAAGAGTAGGAAACTGTAGTAAATATCTCTATGGCTCTGTAATGTATTTGTCAGATTCGCAGAGATAACGAGTTACGTGTAGATGGTTCATCATTATCAATTTAAACATTAAAAAAATCTGAAATTCAAATAATAACAGCTTTGTTTGGATTGTTGTTACCCGTTGTATTTTATCGTAGTATTACTTTAAATATAATATTTATTTTTATTTTTATATTAAATTTTAGTATGTCATATCGTTAAATTTGTCGTTACATAATAACGAAAGGACCCACTTTATGGAACGACCGATTTGGTGTGATAGCAATATTACCTTTTTTTCTGCTCTTTCTTATTATTAAATAATTCTATTTTATCTTTTACCCTATCTTTTTATATAATGATTCTACCTCGTACATTTTTTCTTAATAATAATATTCCAAGTTTATTGTTCATATGGTTGGCGCATGACATCAGGAAATGACGCCAAATAATACAATTTATCTAAACATTAATTTTATATATATATATATAAAAACGATACTATACTATACTATACTATAACAACTATCCAAAAAAGCTGTAAGTTGTTGGGGAACTAATAATAAATCATGAACCAAACCCTCAAGAACTAACTTACCAAGAAGAAATTCAAAGAAACTCTCTCAAAGTTCTAATGGCTCCATGGTTAGGCCATGGCCATGCAACCCCATTTTTTTAACTAGCCAAATGCAATTTCTATGTATATTTTTGCTCAACTCCAATCAATCTTAATTTCCTCAAACAAAGCCAATCCAATTATTTCTCAAATAATCATCCAAACACAAAAATCCAACTAGTTGAACTTAACTTGCCATCTTCCCCAAAACTTCCTTTAGAAAATCAAACAACCAAAGGCCTACCTAGACATCTTTTCCCCATTCAATTCTTACAAAATAGCAGGTCCAAATTTTTCTAATATAGTCACAAGTCTCAATCCAGATTTGATCACATATGACATTTTCCAAAATTGGGCACCAAAAATAGCCTCGTCGTCACATATTTCTGCTGTTAGCTATATCATTATTGGAGCAATAACAGCTTCATTTTTCTATCATCTTTATGCATTCAATGGTGCAAGAGATTTTCCATTTCCAGAAATCTTTCTACCTCGTTACGAGTTAGAAACATTGTACTCCGAAAAGGCATCCATGACTAAATTTATAGATGACATTTATGCTAGTAGTAGGGTTGCAATGTCACAAGATATTATTTTGATCAACAATTGGAAGTGCACTGAGACTAAGTACATGGAATATTTCTCAATTTTAAATAAGAAAAATGTTATCAGTGTCGGTCCGCTGATTGGGAAAACAGAGAGCAAAGTGGAAGACTCGGAAGATATCATACAATGGCTAGACCAAGAGATCCATCTTCAACATTGTATGCAGCATTTGGTAGTGAATGTGTAGTGGACAAGGAAGAAATCAAAGAAATCGCTCGTGGACTAGAGCTTAGTAATGTTAATTTCATATGGGTTGTTAATTTTTCATTTGATGAGAAGATTAGTGGTATCGATGAAATTCTGCCAGAAGGATACATCGAACATGTGAAAGAGCGGAGCATGATTGTGACCAAATGGGCACCTCAAGCAAAAATACTAAGGCTTTCTAATATTGGTGGATTTCTAAATCGTTGTGGATCAAATTCTATATTAGAAAGTTTACATTTTGGTGTGCCTTTAATTGCAATGCCAGTGCTTAGCTTGTTGATCAATTTATAACTGCAAGATATATGGTGGAACTCGGTGTTGGTTTGGAAGTGAAGAGAGATGAAAATGGAAAAGTGAAAGCTGAGGAGATAGCAAAAGCTATAAAGAATTTAATGGTGGAGAAAAAAGGGGAAGAATTAAGGGAGAAATCAACGGAATTGAGTGAGAAGATAAAAAGGGAAGAAGGTAAAGAGATTGACGAAGCTGTGGTTGAGCTTCAAAAGCTTTGTTTGAAGAATAAAAACCTTTGTTGACGAGCTCATTTTCAAGTGGCGACTCTTTTAAATATTGTTTATGGGTAATTTTGTGGCAACTAAAGTGAAATAATATTTCGTGACAACTTCTAAATAAAAACAAGTTTCAGCGATGAGCCTATTCTCGACAACCTTTACGATCATCACGACAAGTCTGTTGTGGCAATTTCTTCTCATTTTCTCAATTCGTTGTCCTAATCCAATCAAACTAATATACTATAACAATCACAGATTCAGAGGGTTTTACATGAAGCCAAATTGTCCACAAATTAACCATTTAACTTTATGCTAATGACCTCATTGTATTGCAAGATATGAACAGGCTTCTGGCCAGCTGGTGAATAGAAGGATAAGTTGTTTTCTGATGCATCCCAAAACTTTTCCTGGAAGAGTGAATAAAATGGCTGAATATTTGAATTTCAAGAGGAAATTTTCCCATTTCAGTATCTTGGAATGCATATATTTATCAGGAGAAACAGAATACATTAATATTAAACTAATATGATGACTAAAGTGATTCAGAAGTTAGGATTATGGCAAGGTCATTTACTGTTTTCTTTTAACCATTTTGCCACATCTGCAGCAGCAGATTCAGTCAGGAGAGGCCATTCTTTTGTCAGAATACGGGCGCGTTAGATTTTCCGTGAAACTATACAACTGGTGCATAAAAATACATCACAGCAACAAAAGAAATTTAAAGAAAATGAACAATTTAAACTTGAATCGGATCACAATAAAAACCCAATTTAAATAGATACACTGTGAAGGACAATTGTCTCAATTGTTAGTCCGGGTCCAAAACCACAAAGCGCGCCCCACTCCAGCCCTTCACCAGTGGTACCTAACCCTTCCTTGATAGAGGATTTCCTCATCTCATCCAAAACAAACAGAACACAAGCACTGCCCATGTTCCCATATTCACTCATGACATGCCTTGCAGCCCTGAGTTTTCCAGGCTTTAGGCCTAACTTTACTTCAATTTGATCCAAAATTGCACGTCCACCCGCATGAGCTACCCAAAAGATTGAGTTCCAATCTGAAATGCCCAAAGGCCGGAATACTTCCTCTATGATGTTCTCAATATCTTTTGAGATTAGTATTGGAACATCCTTATGTATATGGGCTACTAAGCCAGCCTCACAGAGGTTACCATAGATTGCATGTCCACTATCTGGGAGAAGAGTTTGAATTGCGAATACAATCTCAAACAAAGGCCTTTCCACAGTCAGGACTGGATCTGAACCAACAATGACAGCTGATGCACCATCACTGAAGAGAGCTTGCCCAACCAAAACATCTAACTCAGTGTCACTTGGGGCATGAAAGCTGAGCACAGTGATTTCTGAGCAAACAACAAGGACGCGAGCACCCTTGTTATTCTCGGCCAAGTCCTTGGCCAACCGTAGAGCAGCGCCACCACCAAAACAACCTTGTTGATACATCATGAGTCGCTTGACTGATGGACCAAGTTCAAGAAGCTTAGTGAGTTGATAGTCAGCACCAGGAATCTCCACACTAGTAGTGGTGCAAAACACCAAATGAGTAATCTTGGACTTAGACTGCCCCCATTCTTTAATGGCCTTTTCGGCGGCTTCCTGCCCAAGTTTTGGTACTTCAACTATCGCAATTTCTTGCCTAGCATCAAAGGAAGATGCTTTGTATTCACAAATATTAGGATTCTTTTTTAAGATTTCCTCTGTTAAGTGTAAATACCTCTTTTTAATCATTGACCCATCACCTACAACATATGAAAAATGTAAAGCAATATTAACGTCCAACACCACCCAACATAATTAGGAAAAGGAAAAGGCATAATCTTTACTGAAAAACACCTCGAATAATTGAAACTGTGAAATGAAGAAAACAGAAAACTAAATTAAAATGGATTTTACTATAAAAGGAAAGGAAATTGGAATATCTTACACATGCGCTTAAACTTCTCCTTAAGCTTAGTTTTATGCTCACTGTTAGTGACACGGAAAAAATAGTCAGGGTAGGTACATTGATCAAAACAATTGGAAGGAGTGGCTGTTCCGATGGCCAACACGGTGGCCGGCCCCTCCGCCCGTTGTGCCCTACGAATTTCCTCAACAGTGGCCGTTTTTGCCGTCGGAACAAATAATTTTGCTAGATTTTTTATCAATATTGGAGACTTTTGTCCATATATAGAAGGGTGGCAGGGGTAGGATGTGGCCTTCATGAGACAATTCGACATTTGTTTTTGGAAAGGGATATGGCAAAGGCTTGCCATTTTTTTTGGTAAGTAATCACTAGTGGGATATACGGAGTAATAGTTACATGTGCTTATATTTAATGACAGGTCAGGAGAGAGAGAGAGACAGAACACAAATCAAAGTTGATTTCAATTACTATAATCCGGTGTTCAAAATCAATAAAACAAAATAACAGCAAACTGAAAAATAAAACAATAGATATTATTAGTCAAAACAATAAATAATTTTGGTCCATAAAAATATATCAATCAAGCCGAGCGACGACATCACAAGACTTATTTTTTTCTCAACTTTGTAAGAACTAGAAGAAATGCTTCTATATATATAAGCATAATAATCTTCCTCTTCCTATCCAATGAGAGATAAAGTTCCTTTATAAAAAGGATGATCCAAATCAAAAGTTTCATTTTCCTCTATTTTTCATTTACACCTCAACTAAAAACCCAATAATCCCAACATGCTTGAAAAATGGTTTCGCAAGGATTATTCATCTGGATAAATAGGTTTTCCTTTGAACTTTTCGTAGTGAATATATATCGGATATACTCACTTAATCAGAATATTCGATATCCTCAAACCGCCGAGATTTGGTCTATACCTAAACATATCAGACAATTACCCCTTAATCGTCATTAGTTCTCACTATTATGTTTGTTTTAGCCATGAACATCACCTGGTCTTATAAGTGCATAGAGAATTGACCTTACATAATTCTCCTTGAAGCTGCACTTCACATTCATATAGGTGATTCCTAGACGCGTAATCTCGCAGATACATTATTGGATAATCCCACATCAAACATAAAAACTATTAAAAAGCCTTAACATCTTATTCTTGTTACTATACATTATCTTCCAACGAACCAAAATTACATTTGACAATAATGAACAGTCATTCATAACTTTATTTGATCTCATTGAACCTTAATTTATAGGAATCTCCAGTCTCCTTGAACAAAATCATGATATCTAATGCTAAGGGCCAAAAGATTGGAAGTTAGAGCTAAAGTCTTCCCATGTAACATGATAATTATTATATTATGTTGTCTTGTATATTAATGTGAGAAACTATTTTAAATTATTATTTTTTGAATAATTTTTTATTGGAAAAAGGTCCAAATATATCCTTCTACTTCTAAATATTATTTATACTTAACCTCCGTTATACTTTGGGAGTAAAAATACCTTTGTCGTTACAATTCTTATCAAATATGCCCCTATCTCTAACTGAGATCCACTGTGGCAATGACTCGACTATTAAAAATCCACGTGGCCTGACATTTAGGTGAGGCGGATGCCATGTGGCATGTCACTACACCACACTAACCTTAATTATTTTACCCACTCCCCTAATTTATAACTAACATCGAGATCCATCCATTAAAGAATCAACAAAACTAACAAAAACCCATCTAGAAACAATCCAAAAAATCCCAAATATCAAGAAGTTTCAAGACAGAATCATATGAGTTGATTTCATAAAAGCTACCAAAACAAAGTTTAAAAACAAAAGTACCCCAAAAAGTATATCACGCAAAAAACTGATTGTGGAAAAGAATAAGGTAAACAACGAAAGAATGGTGAAATCTCCATATGTTGGGTAGGATTCATGTTCCTAACTAAGAGAACTCCTCATTTGAAGCACACATATTATCTTAGTTTATCAAAATATTCAATCCTGCACATGTTATATGTTTGAATTTTAAGTGAATATGTGTGTTCGTATGAATTGGGAAAAGTCTGGTTCTTTACACCCTTCTCATAGTGAGTTAGAGCGTGACTTTTGAGAGCTTCATTTAGCTTGACGGATTTGCATCAAGTTGGAGAAGATGGCTCTGTTGAAGTTTGGCAAAGTCCCATATCGGTGGGCTCTTGATTTTGTTTGGGAATTTTTCCCTATAAAAGGAGGTTTAATGTTAAGGATTTAAACACACCTCTCATTTGCCTTCTTATCTTCTTAAGACATTTGTATCTTCTCTCTTTAGTATTATTTTACTTGTATTTTTGGAGTGGAATAAAATATTGGTTGTGTCCGAGGAATAGGCAAAATTAGTCGAATCTCGTAAATTCTGGTGTTCCTTTTATTGTTGCTTTATTGTCTTATTTATTATTTGGTGGCTGCCATAATTTTTGGTATAGTAGTTGTGACTCATTTACACTATATATATTTGGCTTCCGCAACAATTGGTATCAGAGCTAAGGTGCTGTCTAAGTATGCCTTGTGGTTGCAGCATAGTCTGATCTTCCACATCATAAAGGATTTATCTTGGTAACTGAGTCAAGGTACTGTCTGAGTATGCTCTGTGGTTGCAGCTTAGTCTGATCTTTCACACCAGAAAGGAAATAATCTTGATTTGTGTCGTCAGCTATTAAATAATATTTGTGTCAAAGATGTGAGACAATAAAAAGAAGAATCTAAATCAAGTGTTAACAATACGTCATCATTGGCATCTTCACTTATGACAAGAATTGTGTCAAATGCAAAATTTGCGGTAGAAATATTTGACGGGTCAGGACATTTTGGGATGTGGCAAGGCGAGGTTCTAGATGTCCTTTTTCAACAAGGGCTAGATCTTGCTATTGAAGAAAAGAGACCAGATGTTATTGGAGAAGAAGATTGGAGAATTATCAACCGTGTTGCTTGTGGTAACATTTGATCCTACCTTGCTAGAGAGCAAAAATATCCATACACAAAGGAAACTTCTGCAAGTAAATTATGGAAAGCACTGG
>MU752457.1:0-35870 GCA_026770625.1 Nicotiana glauca | reverse complement strand
GGGGGCGGGGGGCGGGAATGGCAGCATACTGAGAATACAGAAGCTTCACCGGCTTTGCAACTTGTCCGATCCTCATTCTATAATTAGGATATAACTCTAACAGAAAAGAAGCCACGCGAAGCACACACTTTCCAGAAAATTTAGAAGACTTAGAGAGAAGAAGGGTATCGTAACCGTTTTATATACAGTTCAAACAATATCAAAGAGGTAAAATATGGCATCTAACACATTAGGCTCCAACATGTAAGAAATCGGATAATAAACAAAAGTCAAGTATTACGGTTATTCTAAGCTCGAATTCTGAACCCTGAATCTTTGGGTCTGATCCCCAGCAGAGGTTCTAAAGCTGTCACACCTCCTAATTCTGAAGATAGCAGAGTTTTTTCAATTAAAGTAACATTATTTGAAATGAGATTATTTATTTAATTAGAGTCGTCACGTGGAATAATTTTATGGTGTCCCAAGTCACCAGTTTGTTTTAAAATCCCAAATCAAGGAAATTGACTCTATTTATGGTCCACCTCTGTTAATCTGGGAGAAGGTGTAAGGCACTCCCGAGTTCTGTGGTTTTTGCACGGTCGCCCAACAATTAATAATTGGCCTAATTATCTGAATTAATACATGATTGAAAACCTATTACACAATATTACTTTCTAACTGCTTTTAATAGTATTTGAATTGCTTTTTAGGATCTATGGAATTTATTTAAATAAGTAGCGATGTCGCGCACGTATTATTTTTTTACAGAATCGCATCACGTGAAATGCACTCGCGATTAATAACATGTTTATTATTATTATTTGAAATTGTGGTCAAGTCGCGTAAAACGCGCACTTGAGTTGGGATTTACGTATCGTGACCATGCCACGAAAACCGTACCCATAATCACGATAATTTATTATTAATTATGCCTAAAGAAAGATACGATGTTCATCAATTGTTTCCCTAATCTAATTTTTGGGATTGTTGTAAGGTCTATGAATTAGGGAATTTCATTCATGGGTTCATGCGATATTTTGGAATGCTAAAGGTTTGTTCCATGACAAAGGCTAGAAGAGTTGGAGGGAAGAGAGTTGGTGATTAAACTATATTACATAACGAATTCCCATTGGTCAATGAGTGGTAGCTTGCAAATAAACTATGTTTTTTCTTTCAGTTAATCAAGTCTATGTGGATTTTAAAACAAGAGATAGTACAAGTCAAAATTCATTTAAGCACTCACCTGTGAGTATGAAAATGTGCCTCAGGTTAAAGTCCCAAAACGTCTTTAGCCTTCTTGAAATCAGAACAGGCTACATGCTTTTGAGTGAGCCCAAAATTAGACTTAATGATGGGTTCAAAGTCTTCGTGACTCCAAACTCATTTCAAAGCCTTGCTGGGCCAATTCTTTGGGCCCAATAACCTCTGGGAACAAAGCTGGATGACTCACAACTCAAAGTTTCATCCATCATTGAAAAGAACGAAATAATTTTACACATAACCCAAACATGAATACATATTGTTCAAGTTTTAATTACAACATCAACCTCTAATAACTAGAATTGCAGCTCAAATACTTCAGTAATATCTATTCTAATAACAATCTAAATTAATTATGGCCTATAATTGAATAAAACACACTGGAATACTAAAAACTTGTTCGCCACCAACACATACACGTGTCAACTGAAATTTCCTTTTTAGACTCGAGGTTTAAAGCTCTACTGTTTCAAAAATATACTATTAGCTTGGTTATATTGACCAAATCAGCCCAGCTATTGCCATGAACAAAAACTACATGCTAATGCTCTATATAACACTTTCGAATGCTCAATTCGAAGTTCAACATGCCCTTATCCTCAAAATTAGTGCTCCAAATGCTAACTTTTCAAGCGTATACTTATGATTCGTCTAATGCTTGTCAATACACAAATTTTTTCCACAATATTAATTCTGAAATCATTGTAAATCAGAAGGATCATACATTCAGCAAACAACCTAATCCATTGGATAAGTACATGTTGAAAGTCTTTTAAATTTAATCAAGTCATGCGCATACAACGCTAGATCTAAAGCTACACTGATCTATCATACAAACAAAATAGAAATTGATTCCCAAAAAGTAACATGGCAAGAGAGCATCAATATTAATCATTGAAAGTGAAGATAACACATGATCAGGTGAACTTACCTATTCAGTAATGAACTCACTAGGAATGAACCAAATAAAGGTTAGAAACAAGATAAAATAGAACCCAACAACCAATCCAGCAATCAATCAACGACTTTGAGAATTTGACCACTCTTAGAATCCCAGAAATTACTAAGCCAATCAACAGAAAACCAAACAACTCTTTAAAATTCCCCCTTTTTTAATTTCTTTCTCTATTTCCAGACTTTAGAGCTACAGAGATGCAAATGAATAAGATGAAAAGTAAAGTTATAATTCCAGATTGAATCCTGTGAGTAATACAGAATGAAATATTTGTCTATTTTTCTTAAGGAAAATGCAGAGATCCTAAGGTGTCTAATATGAGAGTGTATGTGTACTTTTATGCAGAAAAATTAGGGACCCTTTTAGAGAATCTGTCAGTCCCTAAAAAATAGAAAAAGTGCATCTTTTAAAACTGAATTGGACAGCTGTCCATTCAGATTATTCCCTCCCATTTACCAGCCCCTTAACTTTCGTATTTACTCTTTTCCACCCCAAATTTGACCTAATTCATTTATTTTATTACACTTTTATCCCCTTCTAGAAGTTTCCTACATAACCACTTCAGATTCCCTAATTTCCTTATTCGTTTGACCCCCTCAAGTTTTGTTATACTGACACTACCCCTAAAACCTAAACCAAACTACTCCCCTTTTCAAAGAAGACAACAAAATCAAACTAATTCCCATTAATTAACCTCTAAAGATCCTACTTTCATTAATACACTAAAATCAAACAAATCAACATATAGCAGATTCAACAGCAAATACTGCCTTAAATAAATTTGAAAATTTAAAAAATCGAGGATAAATGAATAAAAAATTACCGATTACCATGCAATTCATGATTAACTAACAAAGTAGTAATACAAAAGTCAATTTATTCAAAAGCAAAACAAAAATAAAGAAATGGAAAGAAAGAAAAAAGAAAGAAAAGGAGGAACTTCCCATATTTAGGTAACGGGAAAAATTGTTGATGCCTAATTCTAATGGAATCTGACCATCAAAAGTCTTTTCCTCCAAGGAATTCGGCTCGAACTGGGGTTCTGGCCAGATTTTCTTGGAAGAAAAGACTCATGAGAGTCATATGACAACGTACAAATAGCAGAAAGGCAGCCTAAACATCGAAAGCAAAGAAAACAAAATCTAGGGTTCTAGAGGTTTTAAATTCTGGAATTCAGGGGATTCTACAGGGAATTAAGGGATGATGCTAGGATATTTGGAAAGAAGAGGAGACGGAAGTTGTCTGGTGTTAGTTTAGTGGTGTTTGGAGTGGTGCTGCCAGTGAAAGTTTTTTGGGCAGCTAGGGTTTGAGAGAGATAGATGAGAGGTGAATGAGGAAGGTGATCTCTAGGGTTTGGGGTTAGGGGTCCTAGTTCGGACATTTATATGGGGATGAGGTGCTTAGTTTATGCCCGTTGGATTGACAAGATTGGATGGCTGAGATAGGTTTGAGTTAAAACAGGGTTGTTTAGGTTATGAATTAGGGGGAGTTGGGTCGGATTGTGAGAGTGGGCTAGGGAAAATGGGCGAAACTGAACGGGTAATTGGGCTTAGGGCGGCCCAATTCAATTGTAGAGCCAAACGACCTTGTTTTCTTTTTCTTTGTATTTCAAAATTAACCATTGATTAGAACACCCAATTTTAAATTATTTTTGCAAAAATGACCTATTTAACTAATTGAATCTAAAAAATGCAAAAACAAAGCAAGAGTGATTAATGCGTATTTTTTTGGATATTCATGTATTAGTTATGCACTTAATGTGCATCTAAATCCTAAAAAATGTAATTTAAAATCTAAAATTCTATGAAATTAAAATTTGAACATTTTTTTTACGATTTTCATGATTTACGATATTCCTAACATGCATAAACAAATGCAAAACAAATAAAAGAAAAACTCCTAAAATTCTACAACAACAATGAAAATTATTTTGAACTATTTTTAGGAGTAAATTTCTATGTGGGGCAAAATTAAGTGCTCACAATGGTAGAGAAAGAGATAAATTTATAGTACATTCCTACGTGATGCATGATAGCTGATCCTTTAACGAAAGCAATATATCGAGACTTGTTTGAGAAACATATTATGTCTCTAGGTTTGAGAATGATATGAATATATTTATGTATTATAAAATGACTTGATTATTATAATATGATCATTGATATTTGACTCTTGAATTTATGTTTATATCTCGTATGCACGTGATGATGTTTTGTTGATAAAGTGTGTCGAACAAGTCGCGAGATTGGCTCTCTCACACGAGCAATCGCCGCTTATGTTAAGAATCGTGAAGAGAAGAGACCTCATAAAAACTTGGATAATATGAGGTTAAATTTAATTATAAAGGTCGGTCTTGACAATTAGTCAGATTTACAAATTTTACCATTCGATTATGACTTATTTTGTAAGCCAGACGTGAGCTTCTCTAAAAAGTTGTATTTGAGGATTATTGAAGTGAGAAACTCGGGTTAGACATTTGGAGTTATCTAGAACAAAATCTGTATGGTGTTGAATGATTAAAAGAACAAGAAACACACGGCAATATAAGGTGAGAATACCGTAACATGTGTTTCATACCACGTGTGCTATCGACCAATGAGATAATAGAAGAATGAATCTCTGATTCTTCATTGTATGAAATTCCAAAGAAGTTATATTATTGAAAAATCCTCTGACCTTTTACTATCTCTTGAAGTGCCAATTAGTGTTGCTACTTTAGCATGTCACAACTATGAGTGATTCGGCAATGCAATGATTGTCTAGAAAAGCAGTTTATTTGGAATGGAAAGATTCAAGTAGGTGTTGATACCCATTTTTTTCCTATATATTTTACATGCAAATACTTCAAAATAGCATATATAAAAGTATGCCCAAGTGTTTTAGTATTTTTCCTAATTTTTAAATCAATTTATTACCCATTTTAGTAGTAAAAAAACCAATAATTATTCCTAAAAATATCAGTTTGGTGAATAAATTATTTTATTCTCATATTTATACTAAAATATATTAAGGTTAATTTTTATATATTTTTACAAATTTATTTGGTATTTTAAAAGCTAAATTGCATATAATTGTGATTTTAGCCTATTTTAAGAATTAATAGCATTTTATAATTATAAAATTTATTCCAGTATTTTTAATTTAATGATTGTATATTATTAAATAAAATATTGCTTTCAATTTGTTTCAAAAAATCATTTTACTATTTTTTATAAATTTAAAAGTGAAAAATGGCTATTTAACTGATATCCTCATTTGCATTTCAATTATTGCCAAATTGATCCCCCAATAACCCAATCTCAGTCTCAAATCGGACCAGTCCAAATCATAATATAATCCGACCCCTAACCCGTTAATAAAACCCGCCCTGTCTTTCTTTTGATCCAGGCCGTTGACCGTTTTGATCAACGACCACGATTTCCCCTAATCATTTTAATTCACCCAAACCCTAACCCTAATTCATTTCCCTCCATAGATGCCGCCTTGAAAACCCTTCATCTCTTTAACCCCTCTCGAACCTTCCTCAACCCTAATCGTCTCCTATCGTCTTCAAACTCAAGACCCACCGGAAATCATGGCTCCTCCGGCCATGGTGACCTTATACTCACTCCCTATTACTCATGTGTGCTCGATATTTGAATAATCAAGGCTAAACCTCAAAGTTCTTCATCCAGACATGTGCCAGTTCGAGTTTTCACGGCCATCGCCGGCCTTGCTCCGACGTATCCTGGTTCTATGAGCCTATCTCTGACCTTTCCGACCAAGATCGGACCTTTTCAAAGCCTTTCTCATTTTAGGGTTTTTCTGAAACCCTAGCTATTCGAGGTTTTCTCTAATTTTTTCTTAAATCTGCTATATATTTGTGCTCTACTTGAGTTTTTAAACAATTTCCCCAATTTTTCTTTCAAAATTATCTTTTGAAAATCACTTCTCTTCAATTTAGGGTTTTCTAAAAGGTTCGAAATGTTTCTCTGACTTTTCTTTTTCTTTTCTTTGTGTGTATTTGTCTATACTATATTTTTATGTTTTCTTTTCTATCACGCATGTTCTTCTACTGTGTTCTTATGTTTTCCTTTATCATGCGTGTTCTTCTACAGTGCTCCGTCCTTTCCTCTTCTGTGTTTCTATATCATGTTCTCACATGTTTATCTCACTGTGTTTTCCTATATGTTCTTTTGCTATACTGTTCCGGTGTTCTTATATTCTACTGTATTTCTCTACCATGTTCTTAAGTGTTTCACTTCTACTTTACCTCGTTTTAAGACCCGTTTAAGCATGTTTTCCTCTACTGTTTCTTCTACTCTCATTATGCTTTGAACTTTCTATTGTATTTTCTTGTCTTCTCATGAGAATTCTGAAAAGAAATTTCTGAGCCTGTTGCCTCCTCATCCCTGTGCTTGACTCGAGTTGGAAACCCTAGAATTTGGGGGTTCTACCGAGGTTTGGTCATGTGTTTGAGCGAGGTATCTATTTTGGAACCCTCAACTCTTTCAGACTCATTCTGAGTCTATGAACTATGTTTGAACTTCTTTGTTTACGACTTTGAAGTTTTAAATTCTTCTACACTAGACTCTTCTATTTGAATAGCATGGAAAAGTTTCTTCGTGTTTAAGCGTGGCTGTATGCTTTTATATGTGCGATGAATTCTTTCTCCCGAAAGGTTTTTCCACCTTATGATTGATTCAAAATCTTTTTTTAGGGTTGATTTATTGTTTCTGATTTTCCTTAAGTAAAACCTTTCTTCACCTTTTCTGACTGGATCCATTCATACCAAAATTCAGACCTTATGATTTACTGGCTGTTAATTGATTTCCTTTCCTTATTTGCACAAACCTTGTGCTGTCGGGACCTTTCCTTAAATAGAACTTTATGTATTTACCCCTATTATACTACCTTACACAAAGTGTTTGATTAGTTTAGTTCCTTAATTAGTTTTACCATTCGAAATCTGAATCCCTTAGTTAAGGGGAAAATTTCTGTAATTGATTGACAACTGATTTTCAAACTATTCTCCTACCTTATTCTGCTTGCCTTCTACACTATAAAAGGGCACGACCCCTTTCTCACAAAAAAACTTTCAATTCAACACTTTTACACACATTACATACTTGAGACACTTACAATCTCATAATTCTCTTCTAAAATCATAGTGTTCTGACTACTTGCTTTCACTTTGGCTTTACAAGACCACTGCTTCCTTTTCTTATTTCCTTGAAAGTGGTATGTTCTAGCTTTGGTTTTAGACTCATTCCAATGTGTTTATTTACAGCCCTTACACCCATGTTTGCTTTGTTGTCTGCATTCAATGTTATTTAGCATGATTATTTCTTTACATTTGTCTCTGCTGTGAACACTTGCACCCCTGTTCCCTTCTATGTGCTTTGAGTTAAAGTTCAGAACATGGCAACATGCATGTTGTTTCTCATGTTTGGACTTGATCCTTTATGGGGATCCTAACTCCTAAACAATGTGGCCTAATAGGCTGGTGGGGTGTGCCAGCACTTCCAATTGCTAGGTATGACCATTAGCCTGTCTTTGCTTCCTCTTAGAATCCCTCTCTGCACTGACACTCTCTCTTAGCTTTTAAGTTCTTCCCCCCTCCTGTGAGCCTTACTTTGGGATCTTGAGTTCCCTCTGAACTTGGACGCTTGAGGGCTGGCCCTTCCACACTGCATTATGATTCAATTCTTCAATATATTTGCTCTGAGCACTGCGCGGAGTCCATTTGAGACTCTTAGGAAACTTTGACACATTACAAATAATATAAAGGCATTGGAATCTGATCTTTGGAGAATGGTTTACTTCATGCTTCAGGTAGAAAGTCTAACTCTGGCTCTCCTTGGTTGCAAATTTTTAGTTCTCTGATGTAATTTTATTTTTTCTTATTTATTCTAGGTTGTAATAACTTGTAATAACTATTGGGGATATTAGTGAAAAGGGGAGGGTCAATCATGCATACAAATGGGTAGATATCATGTTCATACGGAATATTTACACTTCTGCACTCATGTATCCTGTTTTCAGCTTTCACTTCTGCATTTCTATAGAGACTATGTCTATAGGTTTCTACACTTTTGCATCTCATATAGAAACCATGTCTATAGGTTTCTGCACTTTTGCATTTCTATAGAGACCATGTCTATAGGTTTCTTCACTTTTGCATCTCATATAGAGACCATGTCTATAGATTTTTGAATTTTGTATCTGCATCTGTCACTAGGAAAACCTATTTATATGTTTAAATAATTAATAGCATTTTAGATACCATGCCTATAGGACTTCTTCACTCTTGTTTCGATTGTAAAAATTGTTTTAAAATCAGTAACGCCTAGAAAGAATGCCTATAGGAACTATCAACTAAATCTGAATCGTCCATTCACTTATAAGTCTAAAATAATTAGTAACAATAATGACTGCAGAATTTATATTCCTATAATTGACACTTTCTTTCCCTTAAAACTAGTATACTTCTTTTCTGAAACTAATAGATATCATGCCTATAGGTTTTCGTTTAACATTTAGGCAAGCCATAAGGTAACTTGTAAATTGAATCAGATTCTATTAACTACAACCAGTAGGCAGGCCTGATTCAGGTTTCTTATATGAAATATGTAATAAATCAGTCTGCCACAACTCTTAAGTTTAACCATACCCTAATCAGTACGTGTAAGACATGCTAAAAACTATATGCTTCTCTTTGTTTTAAGGAGGTTTGTTTGAGCCTTTCTATCTGTTGTGTGCTTCTCCCGCATATTTGTTATATATGTGTTTTGATTATCGCCCCAGAATTTTATCCTTTGAAACTAGAAAACCTCACACTCCTTCCCTTTAGGAGTAGTAGTCCCAAATACTTCCGGGGCTTATAGGATTATGGTGGGTAATAGCATGCAATAAGTAAAATGAGACCATTCCGCGTTTAATACCTTAACGGGGTGGGAAAGGGTAGATGTGGATATGATGACCATGCGATAACACCTCATGTATAAACGATTACCGGGTGTTGTGTGGGGTGATCCATATTATTTATAAACTTAGGAACCCCCTTCCCTTACTTGTTTATTTTATTCAGAATTTCAAACTATTTTTTTTCTCAAATTTCAGCTTCTTTAACTGCTTTTAACTTCAATTACTTGCAGCAATTATGTGAAATTTTCCCCTTCTTTTATTCGTTTATTCAGAACTTTAAAATTGCTTCTACTCAAATTTCAGCTTCTTTAACTTCGTTTTAACTTCAAATTACTTGCAACAATTATGTGAAAACCCCCCTCATATTTGTAACTCTTACTTGTCTACTTGTTGTTTGCCCTTAAAGTAACAATTATATTATGGCTAGAAACCACACTAGTGAATCTCGAGGGGTGCCTAACACCTTTCCCTCGGGATAATTTCGAGCCCTTACCCCATCTCTGGTTTTCCAAATCAAAGTTCTTCTTAGTGTTCTAATGCACTTATTCATTAAGTGGCGACTCTTCAATTGAAACCCAATTCCCAAAAGGAAACAAGTTGTCCTCCCAAATGTCATAAACCCAATTTCGCGAGAAAAATAGGGCATCGATAGCATGACAACTCCGCTGGGGATTTCTTTAAGGCTTTTACCATTTCATGCTATTTGTGACTTTATGCTTCTTTGTCTTTACTAAGTTTAAATGCCTTTAATTATTTTTCCTTCTTCCACTAAGAAACTGACTTGGCTCTTTGTTTCTTTTCTTTATTTTCCTTAATGCTCTCCCTTTATTGCTTTCCTTTAATACTGTTGTAAATTATGAGAAACTGTTGTATTACTTTATGAACGTGCAAATACGTGACAACTTATTTTAGTTATTTCAATTGCATATTCAACATCATATTCCACTCGTGCCAAACAAAAATACCATAGCAATGCTTATAATGAGTGGTTGTGCTCTTCCGATAGTATCACCCCCTAAATCCCGAAAAGTCATATTTGCGGTAAAACCAGTCGATCAATAGTGTAGTCGACGGTTCTGTGCCTTTCCCTCTTGAGTTGTCCGCTCAAGGGTACCAGTATAATACTCCATAGAAACATTACTCTGTTTAAAGGTGCATGCATCATTGTCAAATCTAGCCGAGTCAGTTATGTTGTCCACATAATGACTCTTTAAGATAGCCTTGTCCAAAGTCCACCGGGTTTTCCCAAAACCCAAATGACGCTACCACTTTTTGTGCATTTATTTGGAGAACTAAATGCATGTTATGCTAATTATCGATATTAAAATAGTCGAGTTTGGTGGGGGTAAGGGCCTAACAATTTTTGTCTTGTAGAAGATGAGGAACGAAGTCCCCAGATTTGGCATGGTCACCAATATCCACCCCAAATTGCTAAGCTGGAGGAGAGATCTTCATTCCAACGATCAGACTCTTGTCCGAAAATACCTAGGAAATCTACATTCTCTCCTGAAAATTCAACCCAACAACAAAATCATAGAAGCTGCCACTCTATTCTGGCATTGTGATAGGTCTGTGTTCCGCTTCGGAGACATTGAGATGCCACACTTGCTTGATGAAATAGGAGGCCTGGCTGGAATACTGTGGGAAACTTCGGGTTTGTTAATGTCGGAAAACCGCAAGGGTAGATGTTTTCTCAAAATGATGGGTCTAAAGAAGAATCCAAACTTGACATGTTTGAAGGAGTCGTACATTCCCTTTGACTACTTGTATGAAAGGTACGGTTACAACAAATCTTACTGTACTTATCTTGATGAGTTCGCCCTTACATCATTAGGGCATATCCATCGAAGGGTATTTGTCTTTATGTTCTGTTTCTTGGGGATGATAGTATTTCCAATGAAGAAGGCTAGGATCCATACCAGGCTAGACATGGTCACCAAAACTTTAATGGAGGGAATTGGAGGGCAGCCATTTAGCATAGTACCTATGATTATTGCAGAGATAGACCAAGCCATGGAGAAGTACCAACAAGGAGCCAAACATTTTGAGGGTTGTAATTTGCTACTCCAACTTTGGCTCATGGAACATCTCCAAAAGGGTGAATACCGACAAGGGATTCATCTTAGGGACTGGGACGATCATATAGCCTTCCATCAGCCAAGGAGGATGAACTACATGCCCAGCATGTTTGCTCAGCCAGAAGATACCAAAGGTTGGGTAGAACTGTTTGAAAATCTGAAAGAGGACCAAGAACAATGGATGTTTGAATGGTTCCCTACCGAATAATTCATTTCCCGATCCCGGGATCCACCGTTTTTGATATTTATCGGTTTGAGAGGAACTTACCCTTATATCCCTCTTTGGGTTATGAGGCAGGCTAGAAGGAAGCAGGTTATACCAAGGGTCGACAAGATGAGTCACTTCCGGGCCGAATTTTAAGATGATGATAGCCCTTACAAGTGTCAAGCTCAGCATATGTGGCACTGCAAAATCGTCATGGGAAGGGACACTATTGAGCCAGACAGGTACCATGCTGGTTATACTCCATACTATCCAAGCTGGTTAGAAGATAATCATAATGGCCTGGGTCAACCTGGATTTATTCGAGGTCACAGGATCATCGATGAAAAGGCTGAAGCATAGGTCAAGTACAACCAACTGCATAAAAGGATTTGGGAATGTGAAAGTGAGCACCGGGAAATTCAAGAAGCCCACCAAAAGCTGATTGAAGAATGGAAAGACATGGCTGTCAGCCCAACAAGCGACTGGGGTACTTAGATCAGGGTTTAGTGGAGCTGGAAAGGAAATTCATCAAGAGGATCGAGGACTACCAGAATGCTGAAGGAACGAAGGTGGAAACCTGGCCAGAGCTTACTTGCTTCTAGGACTTCGTGAGCTGGTGAAGCTGTTCGATGGAGCTAAAGATGCCGAGTCTGGGGAAGGTCCTTCTGGGACCAAATAGATAGGAATTTACCTTTCCATTTATAAATGTAATAAGGCCAATGGCCATTAGTGACATTTATTTCCTGTTATTTAGTGTCGTTTTGGGATTCATCTTATTTTTATCAATAAAATGAGGCATTTAGAATTATAAATTCTCCAAATTAATTTGTCGCTAGGCCTACCTCGGTAACAGTGAGGCTCCCAAATTAGGACATGATTTACATTCATGCACTATGTGTTTAATTATCGCAACATCTTTTCTTATCGTCCTCACTAACTTGTTACCTTTTTGTTTTTTCTTTTTGTTTATTCCCCTCCCCGAAGGTTAGTTCGTGCACTCAGGCATCGTTATCATATTCCACAAGATCCAAGGGTCCTCCACCCAATCCTTCTCCTAGTTCCGTCAGAAACAGGAACAAGGGAAAGATGGAAGATTTGAGCAACATCAGAAAAGAACTCGGTTGAACGAGTAGAAATCCCTCAGGGTACTTAGGTCTCCAAAGAAAGTGCATCCCAACTCGAGCAAAAACTGTTGAAATTTTAGGAGGAACTGGACCAAGTTCAGAACTTGAAAAGCTTATCATTTTCCCTCACCACCCCAGATATCAGTTTCCCAAACTCTTAGAACCCCTCACCTCCACAAAACATTCCAAAACCAAACCATCCCGCTCTTCACCATCACTGCAATACTTTCCACACTTCCAACAATACCCCATTGTTCATCCCAAAACCTTTGAACTCCACAAGTGACCCTATCCACACTCACCATAACACCCCCATTTATATAGAAATCATACCACACTCCGTTCAACCCATTGAAAGCACACCCGAGTCGAAGGATAAAGACTCACTTATCAGGAACCTGGCAGAAGAACTCAAGAAACTGACTAGCCGATTTCAGGGCGTCGAAGGAAGCAAAGGGATTGAGGGGTTGAACTACGTAGACCTCTGCATACAACCGGATGTCGAACTGCCTGAGGGGTACAAACCTCCTAAGTTTGAGATGTTTCATGGCACAGGGAATCCCAGAGTTCATTTGAGAACATACTGCAATAAGCTGGTCGGAGTAGGGAAGGACAAAATGGTTCGAATGAAACTTTTGATGAGGAGCTTGAAAGGAGATGCTTTGTCTTGGTACATTAGCCAAGAACCGAAGAAGTGGTCAAACTGGGTGAGTATGATGTCCGACTTTATGGATAGATTTAGGTTCAATATGGAAAATGCACCGGATGTGTTTTACATTAATAATTTAAAGAAGAAACTCACAGAACATTTCACGGGTATGCCACTCGTTGGAGATCAGAGGCTGCTAAGGTCTGACCTGCTTTAGAGGAAGAACAAATGAACAAGTTTTTTGTCCGGGCTCAGGATCCGCAATACTATGAAAGACTGATGCTGATCGAGAATCATAAATTTTCTAACATCATCAAGCTAGGAGAAAGGATCGAGGAAGGTATCAAAAGTGGTATGGTTACGAACTTGGAAGCCTTACAATCTACCAATAAGGCTCTATAGTCTGGTGGTACTTCCAAGAAAAGGGATGTAGGCACCGTGATGATTGCATAGAGAACCAAATCACCTGTCAAATACCAAACTTATCCAATGCCTCCACTTACATATCAGCCCACTCCAAATTACCAAACACCTACATCTTCCTACCAAACTCCATCGCCTACTTATCAACCACCTCCACCTCCTACATACCAACCTGCTTCACCCAGATATTCCCAGCCCGCACACGTCTACCAAGCTTACAACACTCAACAATCCCACTATCAATCACCTCCCCCTCATCAAACTTCCCTAGACCCCGACCAAATTTCGACCGCAGACCTCCCAAATAGTATACCACCATTGCCGAACCAATTGACCAGCTATACAAAAGGCTCAAAGCTGCTGGATATGTTACCCGTATCCCTGCTATAACCCCTGAAAACCTTCCCAATGGGTCAAACCAAATAAAACCTGTGCATACCATTCTGGCATGAAGGGGCATACCATTGATGAATGTTGCTCCCTGAAAGATAAGATCTAGGCTTTGATTAATAACAAGATCGTCGTGGCAAATGAGCCTGCTCCAAATGTCCGCAATAACCCTCTACCACATTACAAGGGTGGAGGTGTTCACATGATTGAAATTGAGGATGATTGGGATCCCAAAGGATCAATCGGTTTGATCGCAGAAGGCAACGATCCAAAGAATCCAATAGTCACCCTTAATTCGATTGTAGTCCATATTTAGCCTTCTGGAGATGCCGAGGTGAACATGTCCATACCGCTTGAGTTTGAAATGCTATCATCTGCAAAGATGCCAATACCAATTGAGGTCGAGTTTAGGTCCCCAAAGGCGCCTGTGCAATTTGAAATTGCTATATTACCTCCCAAAGCAAGGGTGCCCATTCCGGTAGTAATGATAGCCGTAACACCATTCAAAAAGCCATACCATGGAACTACACAGCCGAGGCAAGAAGGAAACGGAAAGCCAAGTTCGGGGAAGCAGTTACAACAAAGGGTATGACAAGAACCGATAGGGTTTATACCCCAGAACACTTGGCTGAGTCAAGTGAGCAGACCTCTGGTCGACAAGCCATCACTGAAACTGGGCCCGATGATCTCTGGAGAAAGATACAAGCGAAGGAATACTCAGTCATTGATCAGCTGAACAAAACACCGGTGCAAATTTCTATCCTTACTTTGCTACAGAGTTTCGATGCACACAAGAATGCCTTGTTAAGAGTGCTGAGTGAGGCATATGTACCAAGCAACATCACTGGAGGAGAAATGGCAAACATGGTAGGCCAGGTATTGGAAAGTCACAAAATCACTTTTCATGAAGATGAGCTGCCAGCGGAGGGATTGAGTCACAATAAGGCATTTCACATCACCGTGCATTGTGAAGATTATTTTATCACCAGGTTCCTGGTCGATGGGGGTTCCAGTCTCAACATTTGTTCGTTGGTAACACTTAAGACATTGGGAAAAGGGTGCATGAAATCAAGGACGGGGCCATCAACGTTAAAGCTTTCGACTGTTCCCAAAGGTCCACCATTGGGGAAATTAGTCTGTGTTTGCAAATGGGGCCTACTTGGTTCGATGTTGACTTTCAAGTGATAGATGTGCCAGCGTCTTACAATTTATTGTTGGGACGACCATGGATTCACGCTGCTGGGCCCGTGGCATCAACGCTACATCACGCAGTAAAGTTTGAGTGGAATCACCAAGAGGTGATCATTCACAGCGACGGTAGCAATCCCATATAAAGTCCCCAGACCATCCCAGCAATCGGAGGAAGAAGAAAGATAGGCAGAGAAACTTACCACCACATCGAATGAGTCAACGCTGTCGATAATGATAAGTGGTGGGATAACAAAATTGAAAGTATATTGAACTGGAGCGGGTATGAACCTGGCTAGGGACTTGGAAAGAATCTCCAAGGAATCGCTAAGCCCATCAAGCTCAAGAAGCACGGCACAACCTTCGGATTGGGATATGAGTATACCTAGAAAGAATTCAATGAATGGTCGCCACCCTGGCACGGTCCTTACTATCCATTGGAGCAGCCGATACCCCATTTGGAGCAAACCTTCCAACCGACCGAGGTCATCTAGGGGTCAGAAGAAGAAGAAGCCCTAGCAACAATGAGGAATTTGTTCCTAGAAGATGATAATATGGATTGCTGTGTCATTCTCGAGGAGTAGGGAGAGGAAGGCCCTTCCATACAGGCAGTAAGTAGAGGAGCATGCCTCAATAACTGGACCGTCAGAACCACCAGAGCCCGACGTGCCTCGGGGTAGCAAGGCTGAACAAGCCGCATGCACTATTTTATTTTACTAGTTTACTTTCCTTTCACATTTTATTTTTTGCAAGAAAGAGCTCCAATGTTCAAAACCTTTATGAAATTTATCAAAGCATTTCAATTTTCTTATAAATCTTACTCTTATTATTTTCTCTCATTACTTTACTTATACATCATTAATATTACTTATCTTGATGAACCAATGACTGTGACACGCAATGAGACAATGCAACAAACGGACATAGATTCAGAGGAAGATGATATACCAGAAGAGATTGTTAAGGAAGTTGAGAATTTCGAAAATAGGCCTAAGTCCAACTTGGACGAGACTGGGATTGTTAACCTGGGAGATGCAAAAAATATCAAAGAAACACGAATTAGCGTTCATTTGTCGCCATTAGAGAAGGAAGAGTAGACAGAGTTTCTAAGAGAGTATGAGGACATATTTGCTAGGTCGTACGACGACATGACTGGTCTGAGTACATCTATTATGGTTCACAAATTTCCAACTGATCCGGCCTGTCCGCTAGTAAAATAGAGGATCAAAAAATGTTAGCCAGATATGAGTTTGAAAATCAAGGAAGAGGTCACTAAGCAAGTCAAAACTAAGGTTCTCAGGGTAGTGGAGTATCCAACATGGTTAGCTAACATCGTGACAGTGCCAAAGAAGGACGGGAAGGTTAGAGTCTGCGTCGACTACCGGGATCTCAGCCGGGCAAGTCCAAAAGATGGCTTCCTCTTGCTGAACATACACATCCTGATTGACAATTGCGCCAAGCATGATTTGCAATCATTTGTAGATTGTTTTGTTGGGTATCATCAGATCTAGATGGATGAAGAAGATGCCGAGAAAATGGCTTTCATTATGCTGTAGGGCATGTACTCCTACAAAATGATGTTGTTCGGGTTAAAGAATACATGGCCACCTACATGAGGGCCATGACTACCATTTTCCATGATATGATACACAAGGAGATCGAAGTATATATGGATGATGTCATCATCAAGTCCAAGAAAGCCGTTACTCACATGGAAGATCTGGGGAAGTTCTTCAATAGACTGAGAAGGTACAACCTGAAACTGAATCTCGAAAAATGTGCATTCGGGGTTCCAGCTAGAAAATTGCTTGGGTTTGTCGTGAGTCGTCAGGCAATAGAACTGGATCCATCAAAGATCAAAGATATTGAAGAATTTACACCGCCAAAGAATAAGAAGGATGTAATAAGTTTCTTAGGGAGACTTAACTATATCAGCCGGTTCATAGCCCAATCTACGGTTATTTGTGAGCCGATCTTCAAAATGTAGAAGAAGGATGCTGCCACCAAATAGATCGATGAATGTCGAAAAGCTTTCGACAGAATCAAGGAATACCTGTCAACACCACCAGTCTTGGTCCCGCCTGAGCTAGGTAGACCTTTGCTACTCTACATCGCAGTGTTAGATGGTGCCTTCGGTTGCGTCCTAGGGCAACATGGTGAAATGGGGAGAAAAGAGCTGGCCATCTATTATCTCAGCAAGAAGTTCACCTCGTACGAAGCCCGGTATTCTCTATTAGAATGCACCTGCTGTGCTTTGACTTGGGTAGCTCAGAAGCTGAGGCACTATTTCTGTGCCTATACTACGTATCTCATATCAAGGATGGATCCATTAAAGTACATCTTTCAGAAGCCCATGCTCACTAGCAAGCTAGCCAAGTGGCAAATCCTGCTGAGTGAATTCGACATTATCTACGTGACCCAGAAAGCAGTTAAGGGACAGACACTAGCAGATCATCTCTCCGAAAACCCTGTGGATGGAGAATACGAGCCCCTAAAGACGTATTTTCCGAACGAAGAGGTATCATTCATAGGATAAGACATTGCAGAGTCCTATGATGGTAGGAGGATGTTTTTTGATGGAGCAGCAAATTTTAAAGGAGTTGGCATAGGAGCAGTCCTAGTATCAGAAACTGGCCAGTATTATCCGGTATCTGACAAGCTCTGGTTCCCCTGCACTAATAATATGGCCGAGTACGAAGCCTGCATCTTAGGGCTTAAGATGGACATTGACATGAACATCCAAGAGTTGCTAATGATTGGAGATTCAGACTTGCTTATACATCAGGTCCGAGAAGAATAGGCAACCAAGAACTCCAAGATACTCCCATACCTGCATCATGTACATGAGTTGAGAAAGAGGTTCACAAAGACGGAATTCCAATATGTTCCTAGAGTCTAGAATGAGTTCGCCGATGCATTGGCTACCCTGGCCTCTATGATACAACATCCAGATAAGAAATTCATTGATCCTATTCCCGTGAAGATCTATGGTCAACCAACTTTTTGTGCTCGTGTCGAAGAAGGAGCAGATGGAAAACCTTGGTTTCATGATATCAAGGAATATTTGGCAAAAGGAGAATATCCCAAGCTCGAAAATGCTACTTAGAAGCGCACACTTCGAAGACTGTCTAACAACTTCTTTCATAGTGGAGGAATCCTGTATAGGAGGACTCCGGATTTGGGATTACTGAGGTGTGTCGATGCAAAAGAAGCGTCCAAACTGCTAGAGGAAATTCATGCTGGGACATGTAGACCACATATGAACGATTTTATCTTAGCCAATAAGATACTCTAGGCAGGTTATTTTTAGATGACTATGGAGACGGACTGCATCCAGTATGTCCGAAAGTGCCACCGCTGTCAGATACATGCCGACATGATAAAGGTGCCTCCAAATGAGCTTAATGCAACAAGCTCTCCATGGACGTTCGCCGCATGGGGAATGGATGTTATCGGACCAATCGAACCTGCCGCATCAAACGGGCACAGGTTTATTCTAGTAGCATTTGACTACTTCACCAAATAGGTTGAAGCAACATCTTACAGAGCAGTGACTAAGAAAGTCGTGGCAGACTTCGTCCGTGACCGTATCGTTTGTCGATTCGGGATTCCAAAATCAATCATTACTTACAATGGCTCCAACCTCAACAGTGACTTGATGAAGGCTATGTGTGAAACCTTCAAGATCAAACACAAGAACTCCACAACTTACAAGCCTCAGATGAATGGGAGCAACCAATAAAATATCAAAAAAATACTAAGGAAGATGATAGAAAAGCATTAAAAAATGCATGATAAGCTATCATTTGCTTTGTTGGGGGTACCGCACCACAGTCCTCACATCAACTGGGGCAACTCCGTACATGCTAGTTTACGGTACAGAAGTGGTCATTCCCGCCGAGGTAGAAATTCCCTCCCTAAGGGTCATACAGGAAGTAGAACTCGATGATGCAGAATGGGTGAAAAGTCATTACAAGCAGTTGGCTCTTATAGATGGGAAAAGAAGAAATGTATTTTGCCATGGTCAGCTTTATCAGAACAGAATGTCCAGAGCCTTCAACAAGAGAGTCAAACAAAGGTGAATCACACCGGGGCAGCTGGTGTTAAAGAAGATTTTGCCACATCAAGATGAAGCCAAAGGTAAGTTCTCTCCCAACTGGCAGGGTCCATACATGGTTCATCGGGTTTTAGACAGGAGAAGCCCTTATACTTGCAGAAATGGACGGAGAAGTTTGGCCAAAACCAATCAATTTAGATGCAGTCAAGTGTTACTATGTGTAATCTTATGTTTTCCTATATGATGTATTTTGAACTACGTCTGACCTGGTTCCCATTTAAGAGGGGATATGTAGGCAGCCTTATGGGTTCGGTCACAATTCAATAAAATTTTCATTTTCCCCGCAATTGGAAATTGGGGCAGAATTTTGAGGAGGACCCTCAAAATTTCGAAGTAACTTCAGCCGATCATCGCAAGTAGCCATCAGAAGTATCAAACCATTAAACTGGGGCAGAATTTAGAGGAGGACCCTCAAAATTTCGGAACGAGAGAGGTTGCAATATCCTGAACCACGTCATAGTCGTCGGTTAATCTAAAAACTATTTCTTAAATATAGACATATGTCATATCTTTAACAAACTCATGCATGTTTATTATCAGAATCACTCGGTTCAGCAACACTACCCCTATGATACATACTGTGTCATCAGATCAGAGCCGAACATGGCAAGCGAAGTCGACGCAGACATGAACTAACCTTTCCCCTTTACAAAACTCACGATTTTTCTTTGGATACAGGCGTCCAAGTTGCAAAATCATGTATTATACGCTCATACTATTTAGTAATACAACCCTCAGAACCATCGCACCTATTCACATTTTCCATCTGCATACAATATCCCCAACATTCGCAGTATCATAATCAGCTACCAGCTATCAGCTAAGAATTGTTATTATTATTCGTCTTTCATATCTTACATAAGGCTACCATTTTGCCTTCCGAGGTTAAACTCTACCTCCATCTGCATTTCTTGCATTGCATAAGTATAACATTCTGCCTTCTGAGGTTAAGCTCTACCTCTATTTGCATTTCTTGCATTGCATAAGGCTTCCATTCTGCCTTTCGAGGTTAAGCTCTACCTCCATCCGCATTTCTTGCATTGCATAAGGCTACCATTCTGCCTTTCGAGACTAAGCCTTGTCTCCACCTGCATTTTTTGCATTGCATAAGGCTACTATTCTGCCTTTTGAGACTAAGACCTGTCTCTACCTGCACGGCTGAAAGATTGCCACCTTTATTTATGCCCTGCATCGGCTGAAAGATTGTCACCTTTATTTATGTCCTGTATCGGCTGAAAGATCGCCACCTTTATTTATGTCCTACATCGGCCGAAAGAGCGATACCTTTATTTATGTCTTGCATCAGCTGAAATATCGCCACTTTTATTTATTCTTACATCGGATGAAATATCGCCACTTTTGCTTATGTCTTGTATCGGCTGAAATATCGCTACTTTATTTACACTCTCATGGGCTGGAAAATCGCTACCTTCATCTACATCTTGCATGGTTGAAAGATTACCACCTTTATTTATGTTTTGCATTGGCTGAAATATCGCCACTTTTGTTTATGTCTTGCATCGGCTGAAATATCGCCACTTTATTTACGCTCTCATGGGCTGAAAAATTGCCACCTTCATCTACATCTTGCATGGCTGAAAGTTCGCCACCTTTATTTATGTCTTGCATCACCTGAAATATTGCCACTTTTATTTATGTCTTGCATCGGCGAAAATATTGCCACTTTATTTACATTCTCATAGGTTGAAAGATCGCCTCCTATCGCATTGCATGGGCTAAAATATCGCCTAACTATCCAAGGGCGTCATTGTATAGAGGCACCATCTTCATAGCTCGAGAACGCCATGCCATGGCCTGAGGACCCCCTTTTAATCTCTTGCGTATCATTATTCAAAGGCATCATAGTTCGGAGGCATCATTCTTATAGCCCGAGAGCATAATTTCATGGCATGCGAATCCTTTATTATACGCTTCATGGCCTAGGATGTCATGGTCCGAGGACATCATCCTAACCGTCCAAAGACAACATTCATGGTCCGACGGGAACTTGCATCATGTTTAAATTTATGCACAATATATGCGCGTATTGCTTATCTGTAGGTAAACCGGCGAGCAACATCCATCTCAACAGGAGCGATCCCGCTCCGGTTCTCGCAACCCTATTAGACTCTTAACCACCCATCCCAACCTAAATCGTATCCGTTCTTGAAAGATCTCCATCGGTATACTCCGCCGATGGATCCTAAACTACATATGGCCTGATTCCTATACGACCAGGGATATGTAGGCAGCTCAGGAACCAGAGCATGATCAATCTCTTCAAACCACTTCACTCGGTCAAAATTGGCGATCAAGTCTTTACCCGACAATTCTTTCATCCTTCCCCGGTAAAGAGGGGCAACTGTTGATACCCAATTTTTTCCTATGTCTTTTTACATGCAAGTAATTTTAAAATAGAATATATATATATATATATATATATATATATATATATATATATATATATATATATATATATATATATGCCCAAGTATTTTAGTATTTTTCCTAATTTTTAAAGGATTTTAAATCAACTTATTGCCTATTTTAGCAGTACAAAAACCAATAATTATTCCCAAAATTATTATTTTGGTGAATGACTTATTTTATTCTCATATTTATACCAAAATATAGCTAGGGTAATTTTTATACATCTTTACAAATTTATTTGGTACTTTAAAAGCTAAATTGCATATAATTGCGATTTTAGACTATTTTAAGAATTAACAGTATTTTATAATTATAAAATTTATTCCAGTATTTTTAATTTAATGATTATATATTATTAATTAATATAGTTCTTTCAATTTGTTTCAAAAAATCATTTTACTATTTTTAATAAATCTAAAAGGGAAAAGTGGCTATTTAACTGATAGCCTCATTTGCATTTCAGTTATGGCCAAATTGATCCCCCAATAACCCAATTTCAGTCTCGAACTGGACCAACCCAAATCCTATTATAATCCGACCCCTAACCCGTTAATAAAACCCGCCCGATCTTTCTTTTGATCCAGGCCGTTGATCGTTTTGATCAACGGCCACGATTTTCCCTTACCATTTTAATTCACCCAAACCCCAACCCTAATTCATTTCCCCCCAGAGACTCCGCCTTGAAAACCCTTCATCTCTCAAACCCTCTCGAACCTTCCTCAACCCTAATCGTCTCCTATCGTCTTCAACCTCAAGACCCACCGGAAATCATGGCTCCTCTGGCCATGGTAACCTTATACTCACTCCCTATTACTCCTGTATGCTCAATATTTGAATAATCAAGGCCAGACCTCGAAGGTCTTCATCCAGACCTCGAAGGTCTTCATCCAGACCTATGCCAGCTTGAGTTTTCACGGCCATCGCTGGCCTTGCTCCAGCATATCCTGGTCCTATAAGCATATCTTTGACCTTTCCGACCAATATCAGACCTTTTCAAAACCTTTCTCGTTTTAGGGTTCTTTTGAAACCCTATATATTTGAGGTTTTCTCTAATTTTTTCGTAGATCTATTATATATTTTTGCACTACTTTAGTTTTTAAACAATTTCCCCAATTTTTCTTTCAAAATTATCTTTTAAAAATCACTTCTCTTCGATTTAGGGTATTCTGAAAGGTTCAAAATGTTTCTCTGACTTTTATTTTTCTTTTCTTTGTGTGTATTTGTCTATACTATGTTCTTATGTTTTCTTTTCTACCACGCATGTTCTTCTACTGTGTTCTTATGTTTTCCTTTATTATGCATGTTCTTCTACTGTGCTCCATCCTTTCCTCTACTGTGTTTCTATACCATGCTCTCCCATGTTTATCTCACTATGTTTTCCTATATGTTCTTTTGCTATACTGTTTCGGTGTTCTTGTGTTCTCCTACTGTATTTCTCTACCATGTTCTTAAGTGTTTCACTTCTACTTTACCTCGTTTTAAGACCCGTTTAAGCATGTTTTCCTCTACTGTTTCTTCTACTCTCATTATGCTTCGAACTTTCTATTGTATTTGCTTGTCTTCTCATGAGAATTTTGAAAAGAAATCTCTGAGCCTATTGCCTCCTCATCCCTATGCTTGACTCGAGTTGGAAACCCTAGAATTTGGGGGTTCTATCGAGGTTTGGTCATGTGTTTGAACTAGGGTTCTATTTTGGAACCCTCGACTCTTTCAGACTCATTCTGAGACTATGAACTAAGTTTGAACTTCTTTGTTTACGACTCTGAACTTTTAAATTCTTCTACACTAGACTCTTCTATTTGAATATCATGACAAATTTTCTTCATGTTTAAGCGTGGCTGTATGATTTTATATGTGTGATTAATTCTTTCTCCCGAAAGGGTTTTCCAACTTATGATTGATTCAGAATCTTTTATATGACTGGATTTATTCATACCAAAATTTAGACCTTGTGATTTACTGGCTGTTAATTGATTCCTTTCCTTATTTGCAAAAAACGTGTGCTGTCGAGACCTTGCTCTTAAATAGACCTTTATGTATTTACCACTATTATACTACCTTACACAAAGTGTTTGATTAGTTTAGATCCTTAATTAGTTTTACCATTCGAAATCTGAATCCCTTAGTTAAGGAGAAAAGTTGTGTAATTGATTGACAACTGATTTTCAAACTATTCTTCTACTTTATTTTGCTTGCCTTCTACACTATAAAAGGCATGACCCCATTCTCACAAAAAAAACATTCAATTCAACACTTTTACACACATTACACACTTGAGACACTTACAATCTCATAGATCTCTTCTAAAATCATAGTGTTCTGACTACTTTCTTGCACTTTGGGTTTACAAGACTACTGCTTCCTTTTCTTGTTTTCTTGAAACTGGTATGTTCTAGTTTTGGTTTCAGCCTCATCCCAGTGTGTTTATTTACAGCCTTTCCACCCATGTTTTCTTTGCTATCTACATTCAATGTTATTTAGCATGATTATTTCTTTTAATTTGTCTCTGCTGTGAATCCTTGCACCCCTGTTCCCCTCTATGTGCTTTGAGTTAAAGTTCAGAACATGGAAACATGCAAGTTGTTGCTCATGTTTGGACTTGATCCCTTATGGGGATCCTGACTCCCAAACAATGTGGCCTAACAGGCTGGTGGGGTGTGCCAACACTTACATATGCTAGATATGACCATTAGCATGTCTTTACTTCCTCTTAGAACCTCTCTATGCACTTACACTCTCTCTTAGCTTCTAAGTTATGTCCCCCTCCTGTGAGCCTTGCTTTGGGACCTTGAGTTCCCTTTGAACTTGGACGCTTGAGGGCTGGCCCTTCCACACAGCACTATGATTCAATTCTGTAATATATTTGGGTGTGAGCACTGCCCGTAGTCCATTTGAGACTCTTAGAGAACTCTGACACATTCCAAATAAGAGAAAGGCTTTGGAATCTGATCTTTGGAGATTGGTTTACTTCATGCTTTAGAAAGGAAGTCTGAATCAGGCTCTCCTTGGTTGTAAATTTTTAGTTCTCTGATGTAATTTTACTTTTTCTTGTTCATTCTGGGCTGTAATAACTTGTAATAACTATTGGGACTGTTAGTGAAAGGGGAGGGACAATCATGCATGTAAAGGGGTAGATATCTTGTTCATAGGGAATATTTACACTTCTGCACTCATGTATCCTGTTTTCAGCTTTCACTTCTGCATTTCTATAGAGACCATGTTTATAGGTTTCTGCACTTTTTCATCTCACATAGAGACCATGTCTATAGGTTTCTGCACTTTTGCATTTCTACAGAGACTATGTCTATAGGTTTTTGCACTTTTGCATCTCATATAAAGACCGTGTATATATGTTTCTGAATTTCACATCTGCATCTGTCACTAGGCAAACCTGTTTATAGGTTTAAATAATTAACAACATTTTAGATACCATGCTTAAATGACTTCTGCACTCTTGTTTCGATTGTAAAAATGTTTTAAAATCATTAACGCTTAGAAAGCATGCCTATAGGAACTATCAACTAAATCTAAATCGTTCATTCTCTTATAAGTCTAAAATCAGTAGTAACAATAACGACTGCAGAATTTATATTCCTGTAATTGACACTTTCTTTCCCTTAAAATCAGTATACTTCTTTTCTTAAACTAATAGATATCATACTTATAGGTTTTCGTTTAGCACTTAGGCAAGCCATAGGATAACTTGTAAATTGAATCAGATTCTATTAACTACAACCAGCTGGCAGGCCTGATTCTGGTTTCTTATCTGAAATGTGTAATAGATCAGTCTGCCACAACTCTTAAGTGTAACCACTGTAAGACATGCTAAAACCTATATGCTTGTCTTTGTTTTAAGGAGGTTTGTTTGAGCCTTTGTATCTGTTGTGTGCTTCTCCCCCATATTTGTTACATATGTATTTTGATTGTCGCCCTAGAATTTTATCCTTTGAAAATATAAAACCTCACAACCCTTCTCTTTAGGATTAGTAGGACCAAATACCTCCGGGGCTGATAGGATTGGGCCGGGTAATAGCATGCAATAAGTAAAACGAGACCATTCCGCGTTTAATACCTTAACAGGGTGGGAAAGGATAGATATGGATATGATGACCCCGCGATAACACCTCGTGTATAAACGGTTACCGGGTGTTGTGTGGGGTGATCCATATTCTTTATAAACTTAGGACCCTCTTTCCCTTACTTGTTTATTTTATTCAGAATTTCAAACTACTTCTTTCTCAAATTTCAGCTTCTTTAATTGCTTTTAACTTCAATTACTTGCAACAATTATGTGAAAATTTTCTCTTTTTTTATTCGTTTATTAAGAATTTTAAAATTGTTTCTTCTCAAATTTCAGCTTCTTTAACTTTGTTTTAACTTCACATTACTTGCGACAATTATGTGAAAACCCCCCTCATATTTGTAACACTTACTTGTCTACTTATTTTTTGCCCTTAAATTCACAATTATAGTATGGTCGGGAACCACACTAGTGGATCTCGAGGGGTGCCTATCACCTTCCCCTCGGGATAATTTCGAGCCCTTACCCAATCTCTGATTTTCTAAATCAAAGTTCTTCTTAGTGTCCGAATGCACTTATTCATCAGGTGGCGACTCTTCAATTCAAACCCAATTCCCAAAAGGAAACGAGTTGTCCTCCCAAATGTCATAAACCCGATTTTGGGAGAAAAATGGGGCATCGATAGTAGGAAGGGAAGATAACTAAAAATATAGTAATTTAACTTGTATTCATACGTCGACCATTACACTTACCATGAGGGTATCAAATGTAATTATGAATACAAAGTTAAACATGAACTCGAGTTCACCTCTTTTGAGGATGAGGAATCAAATAAATAGCTACTGGAATAACAAATGATGTCTAGGGTATTGCGAGTAACAAGATCCTCATGTTAGTAATAAATCCTTCCGCGGGATTTTTACATGGAGCTAAGAGTGTACTGTGGGCCGGGCCCAGCCCAGAACTGGCCCGAGACCGCGGGCCTAATGGGACAGTATCAGTGGGCCGGTCTCTAATGGTGCATTAAGCCCGTAATGGGCCGATCCAACCCAAATAGCCCGTGAGCCCGGGACCGTTAAGCCCAGGATCGGTAGGCGGGCCTGGGCCGGTTCAACCGGGCCCAACGGACCAAACGGGCCCCAACGGCTTTTTTTTAATTTTTTTTTTTAAAAAATGACCAACGGTCAGATTTCTAAAATCTAGCCGTTGGCCTTCAATTTCGAACCGTTTGGGACTTTAAAAAATAGCCATTTGGCCCCCAAACTTTATTTTAACTCCAAACTTTATATAATTACACTTTTTCCCAATTCTTAACTATAAATACCCCCTCATTCTTTCATTTTTACTCATAAATTCATCAATCTCTCTCAATCTCTATCTAAGTTTTTTCTATGATTGCTTACTTTATTATTGCAATTTCGTGAAAAATTGTGAAGTTGGTGAATTGAAGTATTCAAGTCTTCAACGATATTCAATTTTCAAGAAGTTGTTCGTCCATTAGGTAAACTCATTCCAACTCTTAAGTTTTAATAATATAGTTTTGTTTGTTTTAGTTTGTATAATTATAATTAATATGACATTTTCTTTGAAAAAAATATTTGGTGGTAAGGGAAAATCTAAAATTGGTGAATCTAGTCGCCAAGCTACTACCCCTCCCCCGGCTCCCCAACCCAGACCTGTTAGCCATCCTCCTCCGCCTATTATTCTTGATAGTGATTACCCTTGCTTTCAATTTTTCGATAGTCAATTTTTCCATGATGTTGCACCAGGTCAACAATTAAATGAAGAAGTTATGAATGCTCTTTATCCTATTCAAACTATCTTTGAAATGATGAGGAAAATAATGATGTAGATGAAATGCAACTGGATTTAGATGATACACCTACTAGTCTTGTTAATAACCCAACCGATGCCTCGCCTGACCCACCTGTAGTAACCCCTACTTTTAATAGATAACCTACTAAACGCCCCGAAACATCACTTGTTTGGCACTTTTTTACTCAACTAAGAGAACAAAATAAGGCTAAGTATAAAACTTGTGGGGGTTTGCTGGCGCATAAATTTACTAGAGACCATAGTGGTACAGGTAGTTTGACTAGACACATAAAGACACACGCTAGAGATAAAGCTAGATATTTTCAAATGAAAGCGCAGCTAGAGGGGAGAAGTGTAGATAGTACGGATAACCTACAGGTTCAAATCTAGTTCAACCAGGAATTAACCCTGTGACCGGTGGCATTTTATATTACGATCCAAATAAAGATCATGAAGAATTAGCAAAAATGATTACTATTATATGCTTACCCTATAGTTTTCCTTCTAACACTCACTTTGTGCATTATATTAGAAGAGTTTTTAATCATACTTATAAAGGTTGACCTCACGCAACCGTAAAGAGCGATATTTATAAATATAAACATGAATATGAACAATATTTGCGGTATTTATTTACTCATATAAATTGTCGGATTGCTATTACTACTGATATAGGTAGAAGTGGTAATGACTGTGATTATCTAACTGTTACAAGTCATTGGATAGATGAGGAGTGGATAATGCAAAAGCGCATTATTGCTTATAGAATAATTAATTCACGCCACACAGGTAAGTTTATTGCTAACACAATTGCAGATATTTGTAGATATTTTTGCATTAGAGATAAAATAATGGAAATTTTTATGGATAATGCTTCTAGTAACACTAATGCTATAGGCTTACTTACAACTACACCAAATGTTGCATTTAGTAATTATTTCCATGTTAGATGTATTTGTCATATTTACCATTTAATCGTCGGTGATAGTATGAAAATTTTAAATTTGGAATTTGAAAAGGTTAATAGCTCTTAATTGGCTTTTTATTTAAACCGTAGAAGTAGACTAAAAGAATATTTTAAAAAATATGATGAATTTGGCCTTAAAGAAAGAAAGGTTCCTAAACCTTGTCCGACTAGATGGAATTATATGTACGAAAGTTTAGTTGTTGCATATGAATATAGAAATCCAATAAATGCAACGTTTAATGCTCGTGTTGGTGGTGAGGGTGATGATGAAATTCTTACAAATCAAGATTGGACGAATGTTAAAATTCTTATAGATTTTTTAGAACAATTTTATATTGCTACAAATGCATTTTCTGGGTAATATTATCCGACTATTTCAATCTGTTTAGTTTATATTGCAGCACTATATGATTTGTTTGTTGAATTTTTAGAGGGTGGAAAAATTTAGCAACTTGCTATAACTGCAATGAAAAAAAAGTTTAAAAAATGTATTTTACCTATCCCCGCTATTTATGGTGTTGCTGCCATGTTAAATCCTACCATAAAATTAGAAGGTCCTCACTTTTGGTATTCAAATACATATAAGGCTTTAGATCTTTCAGATGAGGAATTTGCTACACTTGCAGATGAAAAAGCCTCAATTAAAATAAATGCTCAAATAATTTATAATGCTTATCAACAAGCCTTAGATCATGCTAGACCACACGTTCCAACTCCTACTTCATCTAGTTCGCAATCATCTAAAAGAAATGTGGGCAAAAAATCACTTAGTTCTTGGACATATTTCAGGGGTTCTCAAGGTGATAATATTGATGATACTTCACATCTAAATGAGCTTCAAGTTTATTTGTCACAGGGCCTTGAAAAGGAGAATCCAGACGGCGCCTTTGATCTTTTGGAATGGTGGAAGGCCAGAGAAAAATACTTTCCGGTTCTTGCAAGGATGGCTCGGGATATTTTATGTATTCAAGCTTCAACAATGGCATCAGAGAGTGCTTTAAGTCAAGCGAGACTTCAAATAGGTGATCATAGAGCGTTTATGAGGGATAGCTTGAAAAAATCAGTACTCTTCAGAGATTGGATCTGTTCGGAAAGAAGAAATTTTGGACTTGCAGAATCACAACCGGAGATAGACGAAGCTTATGAAGAAATCATAGCAGAACTTGCGGAGGATGCTGCTTCGCTCAGAAGCGGTGATGAACAAACTTCTTTTCCGCCACCACCAACGGAAATTCCTCTAAACCTTGAAGGATTTATGAAATTTGTTAGAGATACTATGTAGATTATGGTGTAATTTGTACTTTGCACATCTTCTTTAGTTTTTTTTCCTTTTAATGGTGGTATTACAATTCTATAATATATTTACAAGAAATTATATAAGGCAATACATATATATATATATATATATATATAGTTTATATATAGTTTATATAGTATGTATATATATAGTATATATAGTATGTATAGATATACATACTATATATACTATATATATACATACTATATAAACTATATATNTATATATAATACATATATATATATATATATATATATATATATATATATATATAGTTTACAAGAGATTACCTTAGACAAAAAATAATTTAAAAAAAAATAGCCCGGAACGAAAAAGCCCGTTAGGCCAGTGGGCCTGGCCCATTTAGCCCACAAGAAATTACCTTAGACAAAAAATAATTTAAAAAAATAGCCCGGAACGAAAAAGCCCGTTAGGCCAGTGGGCCTGGCCCATTTAGCCCGGGCCCATGTGGGCTTAGGCCCACCGTGGGCCGGTTCCACACATTAGGACCGTTAGGCTCGGGACGGCCAAAGACCGGCCCACCTACGCCCGGGCCCGGCCCAGAATACAGGCTTACATGGAGCTATTAAACTACCTTAAAGGGTGAAAAAAAAAATTAAAGCTCTCAAGCTCGCAGGTCGCACGAACTATTTGTCAGTATGAATTATGTGTGTTATTGTCATAACACTAGTTTGGTTCAAGTCCACCATGTGCAAAGTGGTAGATATTGGATATTGGATTTAGGTCGCCCATATGGATTGATCCGACCCATTTTAAAGGAGATATGATTAAAGGAAGTTACCTAGGGAAGGTTTAACTCCTAACAATAAAACTACCACACGTTACAAAGAAAGTGGGGGCGTGGGATTAGTTTTTCGGTAGTTTTTCTCTGACAACTTCCCTTCTCTATATAATCAAGGTTATTCTTCTTCAAAAAAAAAACACTATGTGCAATCCTCCCTACAAAGATAGAAACACACCAAAAGAAAGAAGAAGGCATCTAGTTTATAAAAAGTATTTCGTTTCCAAGAGAGGCAAAGTCGAACTTGAGCAATTCATCAAAGCAGGTTCTGCAAGACTTTCGCTACTGTTAACAGGTACAAAAATCAATGTCCCTATTGTTGTTTAATCTATAACTCATTTATGTGATTCATTTTTATTTTTAATCTGTCACAAAAATACTGATTCATTTTTATATTTAGATATAATTTAATTTTAAACTTTAATTTACCTTAATAATTTATTGCCACACAAATATCTATAACTCTTTATAAACCATGAGTTTCAAAAGTTTTTCTTTATTTTTTAAACTTTTGTCGAGTCAAAGTGTTACACAAATTGAGAGGGGATAATATTTTTGTACTTTTATATTTTTAAGGACACTCTCCGTAACCAAAAGAAGAATAATCTCTAGAGTCTAGGGTAGCTTCTTTCTATGACCATCTAAGATTATATAGATTGTTGACTTGGAACACTTTCAGTTTGCAATTTGCTTATTTTCACAAAAAACAAATCTAGCCCACAATATAGTGCAGTAGTTTTCACTACCAAAAAGAAAAGAAGAAAAAAGCATTATAGGGGACAGATTCTAAGATGTGTCTTAACCCACTAACATTGTGTTATTAGCTGACCTATTGATGTCAATGGAATCAAGGGGAAACTAACCATAAATTGAAACCAGAGGATACACGTATATGTCGTTATTGAAAATTCAATTTCTAGAACATAAAATCCAAGCACAAGTAACTTGAACCAGCTTGTTCGCACAAAGTGTAGCGAAATTGTTAAAAGAAATTATTCTTAACGAGATGTTTCATTTTAGTTCTTCAAAATTGAATCTCCTTTGATAGTGCCACACCCCCCTTTTCACTACATCTGCAAGGGTATAAAGGAGTTTTTCCAATTAAAGGACAATCGGAACGGGATTTGTTCTTTAAGATTCAGAGTCGCCACTTGATAGATTAATAGTGTCCCAAGTCACCGGTAGAATCCCGAACCGAGGAAAGTATGACTCTGTTAACAGTCCGCGAACCAGAAATCCGAGTAAGGAATTCTGTTAACCCGGGAGAAGGTGTTAGGCATTCCCGAGTTCCGTGGTTCTAGCACGGTCGCTTAACTGTCATATTTGATTTTATCTGATTTTAAAACATGCATTAGCTTATGTGCCTTTTTAATTTTGAACCGCTTTTATTATTATTTATTTTTAACAAGAATTGCAACGTGGTGAAAACACGTTTCAAACCACGTCACATCAATGCACCCGTGGTTGTCAACATATTTCGACTCGCATAAATGCGCACCCGAGTTTAGGAATGTAATATTATTAAAGGCACGCCTAAAGAGACTAGCACGTATTTATCTTTGGGGAGGGCCGTGAAATTCACTAGACGGCCCATCCCGAATTCTAAATATTTTATTATAACCAGCAATTTATGCGTTTTATTTGACGAGGCTCGTCTCATTTAAATTAAAGGCCAATCCTAAAGCAATCTATAATTTTCTACTTAATTTATCTCTAAGAATAAAAGAAATAGCACCTAGTTAATTAATATGTGTGAAAGGTCCAAAATTCCATAATACAGTTTCAAACAATCAAGCCCAAGAGCTTAACGAGTGGAGAAAGTCATTTTTAGCAAACAGCCTAAGCTTCATTATTCAGAAATTCTGGGCCCGTAACAGTTCCTAGGCCCAATATCAAATTATTGGCCTGCCGATTACCACGGCCTGGGCAGTCCAGGCCTTGTGCCAAAGCTCAGACAAGATTTATTGCGTAGCAATTATAGGTTATGTACACTAATTCAAGCATTTTACTAGTGAGAGATATTCAAGCTATGGAGAACACCAATGATTATAGTGAACTGGGATTATTCAAAGTGATTATCATTTATTAGCGAAAAGCAAACTATTAGCGTGCTATTGTCATCATCAGCCTAAGATCGACATTATATGAATCTGAAAGTTTACACAGTCCAGTTAGGTTCAATTAACATAGAATGCTACCATTACCTAATCTAACGTGTAAAACAATGTGATGAGAAACAGCTAATCTACCAGAACCTGTAGCTTCATGTTTTATATTTAAACTCCATGTTTTAACCTGTGCAATGAGCCACTGACATTAATTATGCTAAAGCTGAAATCACAACCATACAGTTGATCAAAACAAAGTTCACATAGTCTAACAATCCATTATTTAATTATAGAACATAAGCAAATCTAAACAGTCAATTCAGTTTAACTGCAATTCTGCTCATACAGTCCAATTCCTTAATTACATATATAGATCTATTGAGGTTCATGAAATTACAAGATACCTAACATGAAAACTAATGGAAAATAGAGCCAAAGCTGCATGTTCAATTCATATCCAACTGAGAGGTTATGTGTCGTGTACCTGGAAGTGGAAATTTAATAAGAAGAAGAGATCAGCAGTAGCTCAGACACAGCAGATCAATAAACAATCAACCAGAAATGAATGCACAGCCAGATTTAAATGCAAACGAGCTCCAGTACTCCACGAGCAGTAATAAAACCAATTGAGAGTCAAAATGGTAGTGCTAAACCCAGAAACAGTTGATAGATGAAGAGCAAATACCAAAACCAACCCAAGCAGCCTTAATATAACTCTAAACTGACTCGAAATAACAAACCAGAGCAAACTTCGAATTCCAGCAACCAAACAATAGGAATTTTCAGGCAGAACTTATCAATTGATCTACAGAACCACAATAGAAAATTTTTTATTTTTGTATTTCTATGACTTTTGTATTTTTTTTATTTTTCTAAGATGAGAAAGAGAGTTTCAGATCTGGAGTTTGAATCTGAAATTCAAATTAACTTTTGGAAGCTTAGGACTATTTTGGGGGGAATTTTAGGCTCAAAAAGTTCTTTAACAAGGCACTACCTACTGCCTTTTATAGGCAAAACTCAAGAGGTACTTCAGATTTTCAGTTTTTCTTCTAAGGTCCTTCTTTAATTTCAGTTTAGTCCCTGAGTTTTTAACTTGGGACACAAGCAACTACCACTATCAATCTAAACTTTTAACTACCACCCCTCATAGAAGCTTCTAGTAGTTCCAAAATTCAGTCCCCAAATTAAATCCCCAAATTAACCCTTTATTAACTAGTTAGACTAAGGACTGACTAACTGATCACGCCCAACTATGCCCTCTAAAAGTACTCTGCGGACGTTGCAAATATAACCCGAGTATTACGCCGAAGGTCGAATCCACGGAGAGTTAACCTGTCAATTACTATCTTCAGACCCACTAACTCTTCAGAACCAGCTTCCCAAATATTTGAATCACAGTTGATGGTTTCTTTAGTAACTAAGATTGCAGGTAAATTAAACAGCTGTAAACTAAAACGCTAAGGTTGTAAACAATGATGAGAAAAATCTAAGGTAAAGATTTCTCCTATTGATGGAATCCTTTCTATTTATGCTTCATACAAATTTATCAACACATCTCTATCAATCATGAACATTCTTCTTACCGTAAATCTCTCCCGAGTAATCATAGTAATATACTATTGCACTCTCCCGAGATACACTAGCTAGCTTTAATTAGCATAATTCACTTTAGATTACACCCAAGACTTCGTTATCCCTAATCCCGCCTTTAAACCCACAATTATAGATTCCTCTTATAATTTAAAAGTGGTGTTATTCAACAATAACCTAAATATGCACTCTTTTCCAAGTTATGCACACTAAATAGGTATAGCTAATTGAGGATCCTGTCAATTAACAACAACAAACACAAAGTTGAACAAATAGAGATTTAACTAGCAATTTGTATTCACATAAACAAGAAGTTCATCTCCCAATAGGTTCCATCAATACCTTAGACAAAGGATTTAGCTACTCTTGGCTATGGGAAAACAAACTAAGATAAGATTCATCATAAACTAGCAATAAAAATCAAAGAAAAGAAGAAAGATGTTTTGGGTATTCCCCCACAATAGTTTTCCTTGTCAAGATACTCTAAAAAATAATACATGCCTCTTTTAGGTGAAGTCTAATGTTTAATATAGGGTTTAGGTCTAAAAATCCCGTCTTTTACACTTTGGTCCTCGAAGTTTACTGCGCCTGCCGCGGTTCTGCCGCGGTCGCGGTGGAGCCGCGACCAATGACCCTTTCTGAATCTCAAAACTTCTGCAGCTATCTTCCACCGTAGTTCTGCCTCGGTCGCGGTGGAACCGCGGCAAAACACTTTCTCTGAATTTCAGGGCTGGCATACGAGGTTCCATTGGGAATTTACACAGTTGGACTCTTTTTCTCCATTTTTGACTCCAAAACTGCTCCCTAGCCTTCCTTGGACATATATCACCTGCAAATCATGAAAATCACTAATAAGAGCATTTTGTTATCACTTTTATCATCAAAACTATACAAGAAGGTGGTTATTTAAGGCGTGATTATAGTCAAATTCACCTATTATCAACACCCCACACTCAAACCTTTGCTCGTCCTCGAGCAAGCTAAACCACTCTTCAAAGAGCATTCACATGCCACACAGACACACCATAAGCTTGCCCCTAGTGTAATACTCTACTAATCGAGCCATTCAGTCGAAGATCTAGAGGTCTTTATCGGTTGTAATGTAGGCTAAGGGACGGGTAGGATAGATTTGGATATAGTGACTAACCTCCCTAAGCACTTTTAATACATACTTCCTTTTATTTCAACTTTCATGTTCAACCCAATCATTATTCCACATTTTTGTTTCGCATGTTACCCCCATTTTTCTTTAGGTGCAACTGGCTTCTTTTTTTTTTTAGAATGCCAGTGTACCAATCAAACAATTCATTCTTGACTCCTTTTTTTTTACTCCCTACTACCCCACACTTCGACTTTTATATGTTCTTTAGTGATTCAAGTGCTACTAGGAGGTATAGGTTTAAACGATTAAGCTATTCAAACACAGCGATTTAGATCATTATAGGGTTATCAAAGAAAAGGCTTCAGGCTCAAAGGGGTTAACTATGGAACTATATACAGGTGGATTCACAATTATACAGGGTTGCACAAAGAAATGCCTCAATCATCTCTAAAACCAAACGACTT
>MU752452.1:59608-73751 GCA_026770625.1 Nicotiana glauca | reverse complement strand
TTTCATGACAGCAAATCTGCTCCTTTTCTTCATCAACAATGATCCGTTTGACCCCCGGGATCACCCCCGAGGCCCCCGTAACCTCAACCAAAACCAAAAACCTACTTCAAAACACTATACAAACTTGTTCCAATCATAAAAACACATCATTAAACACAAAAATCATCAAATCAAGGCGGATTCAAGCCTAAGTTTCAACTAAAACTTTCGAAACCTATATTCCATCAAAACCCGATCAAACGACGTCCGAATGACCTGAAAATTTGCAGACATATCTAAAATCACCTAACGAAGCTACTGCAACTCTCGGAATTCCATTTTGACCCTCGGATCAAAATCTCACCTATCGACCGGAATTCGCCAAAATTCCAACTTCGCCAATTCAAGCCTATTTCTACACCGGACCTCCAAATTCGATTCCGATCGCTCTCCTAAGTCACAAATCATCCCCCGAAGCTAATTGAACAATCGAAATTAGATTCTGAGCCCTCTAACTCACAATTCAACGTCCGGTTGACTTTTCCAATCTATTCCTTCATTAAAGAGACTAGTCATCCCATTTCCTACCAAACTCGATCCGAATTGACTCAAATTCACCAAGTACATATATTGAAACATGAAAAAGCATATAACAGAGAAAACAGGGCGGTAACTCATGTGACGACGAATCGAGTCGTCACAATTGGGTTTAATTTGAAGAGTCACCACCTAATGATTAGGGTGCATTAGGACACCAAGGAGAATTTGATTTGAGTAACCAGAGATATGGTAAGGGCTTGAAATTAAGGGGAAGGTGCTAGGCAACCCTCAGAATCCAAATTCCGGTTCCCGGCCAGACTATTATTATGAATTTAGATGCAAATAACAAGTAGACAAATAAAAACTTCAAATATGAGGGGATTTTCACATAAGGTTTGCAAACAAATAAAGTTAGAGAGAACTAAAAGAGAGCTGATTTTCCTTTAAAAAAAAAGAATTTGAAAAAGACAAGAAAGAAGGAAAAGGGGGTCCTAGGTTTATTAATAATATGGATCACCCTACACAATGCCCGGTAATCATTCCTCAATGAGGGGCTACGCGTGGCATTACCGCGTGGTCATTATATCCATATCTACCCTTACCACCCCGTTAAGGTACTAAAGCGCGTAATGGTCTTGTTTACTTATTGCATGCTATTACCCGTCCCAGTTGTATCAGTTCGGAGGCATTTAGGACTATTAATCCTAAAGGGGAGGGATATTAGGCTTATTTGTGGTTTTAAAGGTAAAAAATTCTAAGGCAACATATAAAACATGTATAGCAAGTTGGGAGGAAAGCATATAACAAGCAAAGGCTCAGATACACCCCCTTTACACAAAGAAGCACATAATTTAGCATGACTTACACATACTAGTTAAGGTCTGATTAAGTACTAAACATGAGAGAACTTAAAGGTTGAAGCAGACTGATTTATGACATAATTCAGATAGGAAGCCTGACTCAGGCTGGCCTACTGGTTGTAGCTTATTAACATAACTGATTTAATTTATAACTTTACCCTAAGGCTTGCCTAAGTGCTGGACAAGGATCCTATTGGCATGGCATCTACTGAACTCAGAGAGCTATAAAACAACAGGGTCTAAAATGAACTGAATATGTACTGGTTTTGAAAAGGGGAGTCAGATTATTAAAAGAAATACCAATTTTAACGAAGGTTATGAATTTTATAGCACCGTTGTTACTGCTTTTAGTGCCATATGTGAATGAAGTGGCTCAAATTCGGTTGAGGGTTCTTATAGGCATGCTTTCTATGCGTAGTTGATTTTGAACATGGTATAAATTGCAGGAAACTTGTTTTAAAGACTAATAAACATGATATCTAGGTGGTGAATTGTTTGAAAATCTATGAACATGATTTCTAAGTTCAGAAAGTTGTTTGGAAAACCTGTGAATATGATTTCTGTATGCAAAAATTGTTTAAAACCCTATGAACATAATTTCTATATGTAGAAATTAGCACTCTACGGTGCTCTTGAATTTCATTTTGCAGTTGCCCCATTTCGGCAGCAATTGCAAAAAGCCTGTTTCACTGTGGAAAACTGGTAATTTCCTATAGTTGATCAAGGCTGCTTGAACTTTCAAACTTGATCAGGTCTTGGAATCGGTCTAGGAGTAGCTATTGAATCTGGTGATGGTGGTTTGATAATGCTAGTTGAAAGGGAAAGAAAGGGTAAGACTTTGGTGAGGTAATTGTTGCAGTTTCTCATTTCGCAGATTTTGAAACCTTATGAACATGATTTCTAAATGCAGAAATTACTTTAAGAACCCTATGAACAGGATTTCTATATGCAAAAATTATTCAAAAGTACCTATAGGCATGATTTCTATATGAAAGTTGGAGATGAAGAATTCGGAATGACTTGTAGGCATGATTTCTATATGCATTTGAATATGCAGAATTCAAAATACCTATAGACATGGTATCTACCCTTTGCATGCATATTTACCCGCCCTTTTCACTAGCCATCCCCAAGAGTTTATTACAAGTTATTACAGCCCAGATTAATGTAAAAAATACATCAGAAAATACAAATACAAGTGCAACCAAGGAGATCCTGATTCAGACTTCATGTCTAAACTCAAGGTACCAATTCCCAAAAGGAATGAGTTGTCCTCACAAATGTCATGAACCCGATTTTGAGAAGGAAAAGGGGGTGCAGTATGGCGACTCTGCTGGGGATATTCTAGGCTTTTACCATTTCAGACCTTTGTTGTGAATTTATGTTTCTTTACGCACAATTATTTGTTTATTTTTCTTTAAGCATTCAATTTTCTTTTCAATTGCAAAACTGACTTGTCTCCTTTTTCTTTTCTTTACTGCTTTCCTTTACTACGGGTTCACGTTATGAAACTGTTGTATTTACTACCTTCTTAATGTGCAAATACATGACTACATGCCTTTAACTGTTGCATAATCATGCTCAACATCATATTCCACTCGTACCAAACAAAATCCTATAGCAACACTTATTATGAGTGGTTGCGCTCTTCCGATATTATCACCCCCCAAAATCCGAAAAAGGCATATTTGCGGTAAAACTAGTCAATCAACGGTGTAGTCAACGGTTTCGCGCCTTTCTCCCTTGAGTTGTCCGCTCAAGGGTACCAGTCTAAACCCCATAGAAACCCTACTCTGTTTAAATTGTGCATGCATCATGGTCAAACCTAGCCAAGTCAGTTATGTTGTCCGCATAATGACTCTTTAAGACAGCCTTGTCCAAAGTCCACTGGGTTTCCCTAGAACCCAAATGGACATTGTCACGCTCTGTGCATTTATTTGGAGAACTAAATGCTTTTTATGCCAATTGTTGATATTAAATAGTCAAGTCTGGTGTGCATAACCTTATTTTTCGGTAGAAATATGAGGCATGAAGTCCCCAGATTCGGCATGGTCTCCAACATCCACCCCAAACTGCTAAGTTGGGGGAAGGATCTTCACTCCAATGATCAGACTCTCATCCGTAAATATTTGGGAAACCTACCTTATCTCCTGGAAATCCAACCCAACAACAAGATTATAGAAGCTGCTACTTTATTTAGGATTGCGAGAGGTATGTGTTCCGCTTTAGGGATATTGAAATGACACCCTTACTAGAAGAAATAGGGGAATTGGGCGGTATACCATGGGAAACTCCGGGTTTGTTGATGCCTGAAAACCGCAAGAGCAGGGGTTTCCTCAAGATGATGGGTTTGAAGAAAAATCCTAAACTGACATGTCTGAATGACTCCTATATCCCTTTTGATTATTTGTACGAAAGGTACGGTCACAGAAATAGCAATCATTATAGATAGACTTTGAGATTCTTGAATAGCTGCAGCCTAGCCTTTTCGTTAACTGGATCTCTTACCTCCATTGTTAATAAGTGGCGGCAAGACTCAAATCCTGGACCTCTGCCTACTCTACTCTGGTGAATTGTATGAACCGTCTCATCTAAAAAACTTAGATATCAGAGAGGGAACACTTTGATTTAGTTAGCAAATCCTACCGTACCTATCCTGACGAATTTTCCATCACATCATTAGGAGATATTCACCGAAGGGTCTTTGTGTTTATGTTTTTCTTCCTGGGGTTGATCATGTTTCCAACTAAGAAAGCAAGAATCCACACCAAACTAGCTATGGTAACTAGAACTCTAATGAATGGAATTGACGGAAAATGATTCAGTCTCCTACCAATGATCATTGCAGAAATATACTGAGCCTTAAAAAGGTGTCAACAGGGAGCCAAACACTTCGAAGGTTGTAATCTGCTACTTCAACTTTGGCTCGTGGAACATCTCCAAAATGGTGAGTGCCGGCTAGAAATCCATCTAAGGCACTGGGATGATCATATCATTTTTCATCATCTAAGGCGAATGAATTACATGCCCAACATGTTCGCCCAAACGGAGAATGCTAGAGAATGGGTCGAACTCTTCAAAAATCTGACTAAGGACCAGGTACAATGGATGTTTGAGTGGTTCCCAACCGAGGAATTCATCGTCCAATCCAGGGACGCACCTGTCCTATTACTAATCGGCTTAAGAGGAACGTACCCTTACGTACCTTTTCTGGTTATGAGACAAGCGGGCAGGAAGCAAGTTATACCCAGGGTCGACAAAATGAGTCACTTCCGGGCTGACTTCTAAAATGACGATAGTCCTTACAAGTGCCAGGCTCAGCATATGTGTCACTGCAAGATTGTCATAGGAAGGGACACCATCGAACCAGACAGATACCATGCAGGTTGTGCTCCCTATTATTCGGGCTGCAACAACATCAACAACAACAACAACAACCCAGTATAATCCCACTTAGTGGGGTCTGGGGAGGGTAGTGTGTACGCAGACCTGTTATTCGGGCTGGTTGGAGGATAATCATAGTGGTCTGGGCCAGCCTAGATTTGTTCGAGGAAATAGGATCATAGATGAAAAAGCCGAAGCACAGGTCAAGTACAACCATCTGCGCAAGAGAATCCGAGAATGCGAAAGCGAGCACCGTGAGATACAGGAAGCCAATCAAAAACTAATTGAAGAATGGAAGGATATGGCTATCAGCGCCAACAAACGACTAGGGTATTTAGAGCGAGGTATAGTAGAGTTGGAAAAGAAGTTTCTGAAAAGGGTCGAAGACTGACAGACTGCTAAAGGAAATAAAGGCGGACATCTGGCCAGAGCCTACTTGTTGTTGGGATTGCGCAAGCTAGGGAAGCTGTTCGATGGAGTCAATGATGCCGAGTCTGGGGAAGGTCCCTCTGGGACCAAATAGATAGGAGTTTTCATTTCTGCTTTACAAAATGTAATAAGGTCAATGACCACTAGCAAATTTTAATTTCTTATTATTTAGTGTCGATTTGGGATTCGTCTACTTTTTATCAATAAAATGAGGCATTTAGCATTCCCAGTTCTCCAAATCAACTTGTCGCTAGGCCTACCTCGATCATAAAGAGGTCCCCCAAATTAGGACACGTTTACATTCCTGCGCTATGTGTTTAAATATTGCAGTATTTTTTCTTATAATCCTCACTGACTTGTTACCTTTTATTTTCACTTTTTGTTTATTCCCCTCCCCAAAGGTTAGTTCGTGAACTCTGGCAACATCATCATATTTTACAAGATTTAGGGTCCCTCCACCTACTCCTCCTCTCAGTCCTTTCAGGCACAAGAACAAAAGGAAAATGGAAGATTTGAACAACGCCAGAAAGGAGAACTCAACTGAACGGGTAAAGGTCACTCATGGTACTCTGGTCCCCAAGGAAAATGCAGCCCAACTAGAACAAAAGTTGTTGAAGTTTCAGGAAGAACTTGATCAAGTCTGGAATCTGGCAAATCTGTCATTTTCCCTCACTACTTCAGAGGTTACTTTCCTAAATACTCAGAATTATGTACCTCCACAAAATATCCCAAAGCAACAAAATCACCCCACTTCTCACCACCACTGCAATACTTGCCATACCTCAAATAATACCCCAATGTTCCAGAACTCCACAAATGACAATTGTCACACCCAACATAATACCCCCATCTATGTGGAGACTGCGCCGCACTCCACCCAGCCTATCGCAAGTGCACCCGAGTCCAATGATAAGGACTTGATTATCAGAAATCTGGCAAAAGATCTTAAAAAGTTAACTAGCAGAATTCAAGGCATTGAAGGTAGTAAGGGAATTGAGGGGCTAAGCTACGAAGATCTTTGCATACAGCCCGATATCGAACTGCCCGAGCGGTACAAACCTCCTAAGTTCAAAATGTTCGATGGTACAGGGGATCCAAGGGTCCATTTGAGAATGTACTATGACAAATTGGTTGGAGTAGGAAAAGACGAGAAAATCCGCATGAAGCTTTTCCTGAGGAGCTTGAAGGGAGATGCCTTATCTTGGTACATTAGCCAAGATTCGAAGAAGTGGTCGAATTGGGTAAGCATGACGTCTGATTTTATGGACAGATTCAGGTTCAATACGAAGAACGTGCCAGATGCATTCCATATTCAAAATCTGAAGAAGAAGCCCACTAAAACATTCCGCGAGTATGCCACTCATTGGAGGTTCGAAGCTACTAAGGTTAGGCCTGTTTTGGAAGAAGCGAAAATGAACAAATTTTTTGTTCGGGCACAAGCCCCACAGTATTATGAGAGGCTGATGATGATCGAAGGCAACAAACTTTCTGACACTATCAAGCTGGGAGAAAGAATCGAAGAAGGCATCAAAAGCGGTATGGTTATGAATTTTGAATCTTTGCAAGCTACAAATAAGGCCTTATAGTTAGGCAGTGTGTCCAAGAAAAAGGACGTAGGAGCCGTAATGGTGGCATAGAGAACCAAATCTTCCATCAAATACCAAACATACTTAATGCCTCCATTCACATATCAACCTACCCCAAAGTACCAAGCACCCCCAACCTCTTACCAAACTCCACCACTCACCTATCAATCATCTCCCGCATATCAGCCCACTTTACCCAAATATTCCCAACCAGGACATGTTTACCAAGCCTACAACACTCAACCAAGCCACTACTAATCCCCTCATCCATGCCAAATCTTCACTAGACCCTGACCAAACCTTGATCGAAGACCTCTAAAACAGTACACGGCTATTGCTGAACCCATCGACCAGTTGTACGAAAGGCTCAAAACCGCTGGTTACATCACCCCTGTTCCTGCTGCCCCTGAGAACCTTTCTCAGTGGGTTAATCCAAATAAGTTTTGTGACGAATAAGCCTACTCCAAATGTCCGCAATAACCATTGATGATGAATGACGCTCTCTGAAACATAAGATCCAGACTTTGATTGATAACAAGATTATTGTGGCGAAGAAGCCTGCTCCAAATGTCCGCAATAACCCTCTACCAGATCAAATGAGTGGAGGAATTCACATGATTGAGATAGAGGATGATTGGGATCACAAGGGATCGATCGGTTTGATCACATAAGGTGACGATCCAAAGAAGCCAATAGTCACCCTTAATCCGATTGTAGTCTAGATTCAGCCCTCCGGGGACACCGAGGTAAACATCTCCATGACACTTGAGTTTGAAGCACCATCCTCTGGACAGACGCCACTGCCGATTGAGGTTGAATTTATGTCACCAACAAATACACCTACACCCTTCGAAGTTGCAGTCTTACCGCCCAAGGTGCATACTCCACTCGGAGTAAAGATAGCCACGCCAATTCCAGTGGAAATGTTGGTCGTAATGCCATTCCATACAAATGACATACCTTGGGATTACACAGCCGAGGCAAGAAGGAAAGGGAAGGTTAAATTCGAGAAAGTTGTTTCTGCACAGGGTATGACAAGAATCGGTAGGTTTATACTTTGGAACATTTGGCTGAGTCAATCAAGCAGACCTCTAGTTGACCAACCATCACTAAAACTGGGCCCAACAATCTCTAGAGAAAGATACAAGCGAAAAAATAGTCAGTCATTGATCAACTGAACAAAACACCGGCACAAATTTATATCCTGGCTTTGCTGAAAAAGTTCCGATGCACACAAGAATGCCTTTTAAGGGGGCTGAGTGAGGCATATGTACCAAGTAACATCACTGGAGGAGAGATGGCAAACATGGTAGGGCATGTATTGGAAACTCACAAGATCACTTTTCATGAAGATGAGCTGCCACCAAAGGGGTTGAATCACAACAAAGCATTGCACATCACCGTGCAGTGCGATGATTATTTTATCACCAGGATCCTGATTGAATGGAGGGTCTAGCCTCAACATTTGTCCATTGGTGACACTCAGGACATTGGGAAAGGGACTGCATGAGATCAAGGATGAAGCCATCAACGTCAAAGCTTTTGACGGTTCCTAAAGGTCCACCATTGGGGAAATTAGCCTGTGCCTCCAAATGGGGTCTACTTGGTTTGATGTTGATTTTCAAGTAATAGACGTGCCGGCATCTTACAATCTATTGTTGGGATGACTATGGATTCATGCCTCTGGGGCCGTAGCGTCAACACTATATCAGGCAATGAAGTTTGAGTGGAATCACTAAGAGGTAAAGCGTCAACACTATATCAGGCAATGAAGTTTGAGTGGAATCACTAAGAGGTGATCATTCACGGTGACGGTAGCATTCCCATATACAGTCATCAGACAATTCCAGCAATAGGAGGCCAAAGAAGGATAGGCAGGGAAACCTATCACCACATCGAGCGGGTCAACGCCATTGACAAAGACAAATGGTGGGAAAACAAAATAGAAATCATACTAAACTGGAGCGGATACGAACCTGGCAATGGACTTGTCAAGAACCTCCAAGGAATCGCTAAGCCTATCAAACTCAAGAAACATGGCACCACATTTGGTCTAGGATATAAGTATACCTGGGAAAACTTCAACAACTGGTCACCACCATGGCGCGGTCCTTACTATCCATTGGAGCAGCCAATACCATATTTGGAATAGACTTTCCAACCGACCAAAGTTATCTATGGGTCAGAAGAAGAGGAAGCACTGGTAGCGATGAGGAATTTGTTCCTGGAAGATGATGATATGGATTGTTATGTCATTCTCGAGGAGGAGGGGGAGGAAGGCCCTTCTATACAGGCAGTTAACAGAGGAGCATGACTCAATAACTGGACCATCAGAACCACCAGAGCCCAGCGAGCCTCGGGCATTACTATTACTTATCTTGATGAACTAATGACTGTGACATGCAATGAGACAACGCAATAAACAGACATAGGCTCATAGGAAGATGACATACCGGAAGAGAGTCTTAAGAAAGTTGAGAATTTTGAAAATAGATCTAAGTCCAACCTGGACGAGACTCGGATTGTTAACCTGGGAGATGCAGAAAATGTTAAAGAAACACGAACCAGCGTTCACTTATCACCATCAAAAAAGAAGGAATACACAAAATTTCTAAGAGAATATGAGAACATATTCGCCTGGTCGTATGACGACATGACAGGCCTGAGCACGTCTATTGTGGCTCATAAACTGCCAACTGATCTGACATGTCCACTGGTAAAATAAAAGCTCAGAAAATTCAAGCCGGATATGAGTTAGAAAATCAAGGAAGAAGTTACCAAGCAGGTCAAAGCTAAAGTTCTCAAGGTAGTTGAATATCCGACATAGTTACCTAACATTATGCCAGTTCCAAAGAAGGACGGGAAGGTAAGAGTTCGTATCGACTATCGAGATCTTAATCAGGCTAGTCCGAAAGACAACTTCCCCTTGCCGAACATACACATTCTTATCGACAATTGCGCCAAGCAAGAACTGCAATCATTCGTGGATTATTTCACTGGCTATCACCAGATCTGGATGGACCAAGAGGATGCTGTGAAAATGAATTTCATTATGCCGTGGAGAATGTACTACTACAAAATGATGTTATTTGGGTTAAAGAATGCAGGGGCCACCTATGTGAGGGCTATGACCACCATTTTCATGATATAATACACAAGAAGATCGAGGTGTACATAGAAGACATCATCATTAAGTCTAAAAGGGTCATTGATCACATGGAAGATTTGAGGAAATTCTTCAATAGACTGTGGAGGTACAACCTAAAACTGAATCCCGCAAAATGTGCATTTGATCCTGCTGGAAAATTACTTGGGTTTATTGCGAGTCGTCGAGGAATAGAACTGGATCCATCAAATCCATTCAAGAATTGCCACCGCCAAAGGACAAGAAAGACGTAATGAGTTTCTTGGGGAGACTTAGCTACATCAGCTGGTTCATAGCACAGTCCACAGAAATTTGTGAGTCGTTCTTCAAGATATTAAAAAAGGATGCCGCCACTAAATGGACCGATGAATGCAGAAAACTTTCGACAGGATTAAGGAATACCAGTTAACACCACCAGTCTTAGTCCCGCCTGAGCTAGATAGGCCTTTGCTACTCTACATCGCAGTGTTAGATTGTGCCTTCGGTTGTGTCCTGGGGCAGCATGATGAAACAGGGAAGAAAGAGCAAGTCATCTACTATCTCAACAAGAAGTTCACTCTGTACGAATCCCGGTATTCTCTGCTAGAACGCACCTGTTGAGCTCTAACTTAGGTGGCCCAGAAGCTGAGTCGCTACTTCTATGCCTATACTACGTATCTCATATCGAGGATGGATCCTTTGAAATACATCTTTCAGAAGCCCACGCCCAGTGGCAAGCTGGACAAGTGGCAAATCCTGTTGAGTGAGTTCGACATTGTCTACGTGACTCGGAAAGCAATCAAGGGATAGGCACCAATAGATCATTTGGCTGAGTCAAGCAAGCAGACCTCTAGTCAGCCAACCATCACTGAAACTGGGCCTGACAATCTCTAGAAAAAGATACAAGTGAAAAAATAGCCAGTCATTGATCAACTGAACAAAACAACGGCACAAATTTCTATCCTGGCTTTGCTGAAAAAGTTCCGATGCACACAAGAATGCCTTGTTAAGGGTGCTGAGTGAGGCATATGTACCAAGTAACATCACCGGAGGAGAGATGGCAAACATGGTAGGGCAGGTATTAGAAACTCACAAGATCACTTTTCATAAAGATGAGCTTCCACCAAAGGGGTTGAATCACAACAAAGCATTGCACATCACCGTGCAGTGCGATGATTATTTTATCACTAGGATCCTGATTGAATGGAGGGTCTAGCCTCAACATTTGTCCATTTGTGACACTCAGGACATTGGGAAAGGGACTGCATGAGATCAAGGATGGAGCCATCAACGTAAAAGCTTTTGACGGTTCCTAAAGGTCCACCATTGGGGAAATTAGCTTGTGCCTGCAAATGGGGTCTACTTGGTTTGATGTTGATTTTCAAGTAATAGACGTGCTGGCATCTTACAATATATTATTGGGACGACTATGGATTCATGCCTCTGGGGCCGTAGCGTCAACACTGTATCAGGCAATGAAGTTTGAGTGGACTCACTAAGAGGTGATCATTCACAGTGACGGTAGCATTCCCATATACAGTCATCAGACCATTCCAGCGATATGAGGCCAAAGAAGGATAGGCAGGGAAACTTATCACCACATCGAGCGGGTCAACGCCATTGACAAAGACAAATGGTGGGACAACAAAATTGAAATCATACTAAACTGGAGCGGATACGAACCTAGCAAGGGACTTGGAAAGAACCTCCAAGGAATCGCTAAGCCTATAAAACTCAAGAAACATGGCACCACATTTGGTCTAGGATATAAGTATACCTGGGAAAACTTCAACAACCGGTCGGCACAATGGCGCTGTCCTTACTATCCATTGGAGCAGCCAATACCACACTTGGAATAGACTTTCCAACCGACCATAGTTATCTATGGGTCAGAAGAAGAGGAAGCACTGGCAGCGATGAGGAATTTGTTCCTGGAAGATAATGATATGGATTGTTGTGTCATTCTAGAGGAGGAGGGGTAGGAAGGCCCTTCTTTACAGGCAGTGAACAGAGGAGCATGACTTAATAACTGGACCATCTGAACCACCAGAGCCCAGCGAGCCTCGGGCATTACTATTACTTATCTTGAAGAACCAATGACTCTGACATGCAATGAGACAACCCAACAAACAGACATGGGCTCAGAGGAAGATGACATACCGGAAGAGATTCTTAAGAAAGTTGAGAATTTTGAAAATAGATCTAAGTCCAACCTGGACGAGACTGAGATTGTTAACCTGGGAGATGCAGAAAATGTTAAAGAAACACGAATCAGCGTTCACTTATCACCGTCAAAAAAGAAGGAGTAAACAAAATTTCTAAGAGAATATGAGAACATATTCGCCTGGTCATATGACGACATAATAGGCCTGAGCACGTCTATTGTGGCTCATAAACTGCCAACTGATCTGACATGTCCACCGGTAAAACAGAAGCTCAGAAAGTTCAAGCCGGATGTGAGTTAGAAAATCAAGGAAGAAGTTACCAAGCAGGTCAAAGCTAAAGTTCTCAGGGTAGTTGAATATCCGACGTAGTTACCTAACATTATGCCAGTTCCAAAGAAGGACGGGAAGGTAAGAGTCCGTATCGACTATCGAGATCTCAAGCGGGCTAGTCCGAAAGACAACTTCCCCTTGCCTAACATACACATTCTTATCGACAATTGTGCCAAGCATGAACTGCAATCATTCGTGGATTATTTCACTGGCTATCACCAGATCTGGATGGACCAAGAGGATGCTGTGAAAATGGATTTCATTATGCCGTGGAGAATGTACTACTACAAAATGATGTTGTTTGGGTTAAAGAATGCAGGGGCCACCTACGTGAGGGCTATGACCACCATTTTCATGATATAATACACAAGGAGATCGAGGTGTACATAGACAACATCATCATTAAGTCTAAAAGGGCCACTGATCACATGGAAGATTTGAGGAAATTCTTCAATAGATTGTGGAGGTACAACCTAAAACTGAATCCCGCAAAATGTGCATTTGGGGTTCCTACTAGAAAATTACTTGGGTTTATTGCGAGTTGCGGAGGAATAGAACTGGATCCATCAAATCCATTCAAGAATTGCCACCGCCAAAGAACAAGAAAGACGTAATGAGTTTCTTGGGGAGACTTAGCTACATCAGCCGGTTCATAGCACAGTCCACAGAAATTTGTGAGGCGTTCTTCAAGATATTGAAAAAGGATGCCGCCACTAAGTGGACCGATGAATGCTAGAAAGCTTTCGACAGGATCAAGGAATACCAGTCAACACCACCAGTCTTAGTCCCGCCTAAGCTAGATAGGCCTTTGCTACTCTACATCGCAGTGTTAGATGGTGCCTTCGGTTGTGTCCTTGGGCAGCATGATGAAACAGGGAAGAAAGAGCAAGCCATCTACTATCTCAACAAGAAGTTCACTCCGTACGAATCCCAGTATTCTCTGCTAGAACGCACCTGTTGAGCTCTAACTTAGCGTAAGGCCCCGTGAAATCCCTACTCAAAAACCCGGATCTCGTGGTGTCAAGTTAGGATCGTGTGTTAGAAATTAGTAAAGATGCTTCCAGAATAAGTTTAAAATATATTAAAATGTCAAGAATAAGTTTCCAGAAAAATGCAAGAAATGCGGTCCAAAATGTGGTCGCATAATTGAAATGCAGATCGCATATCTGCCGCAGAGTGAGGCAGAATGTTGGTTATAATTGAAGTCAGAAATGCGGTCGGAATGCGGTCGCATAATCGAAATGTGGACCGCATACCTGCCGCAGATTTTCCTTTGACTTGTGCGAGGGTCAGTTCTGCGGTGCACTTTGCGACCGCAGAACATGAATGCGGACCGCATTATTACTGCAGACCGAGTTAGAATGTTTAGTTTTTGGGGAGCATTCTGCGGTCCATTATGCGGACCGCATGTTTACTCTACGATCGCAAATGCGACCGCATAGTTGACTCGGGGCTCCAATTTTCTAATTTTTAACCCGACTTCCATATCGATATAACCGGTGTTCTACCTCATTTTGAACATTCTTCTAAGCATTCCTAGAGAGAGGAAGAGGGTTCTTAGAGAGGGAAAGTCTCCCATCAATTTATTTCATCAGATTGGGCTAAATCATTGAAGAAAATCAAGTGAAGGTTCCTGAATCTTCATCCCAAGAGGTAAGGCTCCATCACCTCAGCTCATATTTGTATACTTAGCCATATGGGGTCATTAGGGAAGTAATTCATGGGTATGAGAGTGAATCTCTTGCA
>MU752452.1:40869-52445 GCA_026770625.1 Nicotiana glauca | reverse complement strand
TTGACATTCCGAGTGGGAGATGAGAAGGTGGTATTCCATGTTTGCAAATCAATGAGACACCCAATAGCACGGAGGTGTGTTCATTTGTGGACATTGTCACAACTGTGATAGTGGATGACACAAGTTCCATGATAAATGTTGAAGATCCTCTTGAGGACGTGCTTCTTAACATGGATATCGATGATGATGCTAGTAAAGTAGATTGTGTGAATGCATTGCATGGTATGGGTTCATATTCATATGAGCCTAGGAAGTTATCTTTGGATCTTGAAAACCGCAAAACCCCACCAACTAAGCCATCCATTGAGGAGCCACCGGTGTTGGAGTTGAAGCCACTTCCTTCATACCTCTGGTATGAATTTTTGGGCTCTAATTCAACTCTTCCAATTATTCTTTCTTCTTCCCTTACTAACTTGCAGGTTGAGGCCACTTTGGAGGTGCTTCAAAGGCAAAAAAAAGGCAATAGGATGGACTCTGGCGGACATTCGGGGGATAAGATCGGCCTTTTGCATGCATAAAATCATCTTGGAGGAGGATGAAAGGCCTGCACTTGAACATCAAATAAGACTAAATGAGGCGATGCAAGAAAGTGGTAAAGAAAGAGGATATCAAGTGGCTTGACGCCGGTGTGGTTTATCCAATATCCGATAGCTCATGGACCTCTCCGGTCCAATGTGTGCCAAAGAAAGGAGGGATGAAGGTAGTGACAAATGACAACAATGAGCTTATTCCCACTCGGACCATTACCGGGTGGAGAGTTTATATGGACTACGGGAAACTCAACAAGGTGACCCGCAAGTATCATTTCCCCTTGCCATTCCTCGATCAAATGCTTGATCGCCTTGCGGGGCGAGCTTTCTATTACTTTTTGGATGGGTACTTGGGCTACAATAAAATCTTAATTGCCCCAGAGGACTAATAGAAGACCACTTTTACATACCCCTATGGTACATTTGCTTTCTGCCGGATGCCATTCGGGTTGTGCAATACTTCGGCGACCTTCCAACGTTGCATGATGGCTATTTTTACCAACATGGTGGAAGACATATTGGAGGTCTTTATGGATGACTATAGTGTGGTTGGTGACTCCTTTGAATAATGCTTGGTAAATTTGGATCGAGTCTTGGCTCGATGTGAAGAAACTAACCTCGTTCTCAATTGGGAAAATGCCATTTTATGGTTGAAGAAGGTATAGTGTTGGTTCACAAGATTTCTAAGCATGGGATTGAGGTAGACAAGGCTAAGATCGAGGTGATTTCAAGGCTCCCTCCCCCCACTTCTATCAAAGGGGTGAGGAGTTTTCTTGGGCATTTCGGGTTCTACCGGCGGTTTATCAAATATTTCTCGAAGATTGTGAATCGACTTTGCAAGTTGCTAGAGAAAGATGCCAGGTTTGTTTTTGATTAAAAACGCATAGTGGCCTTTGAACTTTTAAAGCACAAGCTGACCACAACTCCTATCATCACTGCACCTCATTGGAGTTTGCCCTTTGAACTAATGTGTGGTGCAAGTGACATTGCGGTAGGGGCGGTGTTAGGTCAACGAATTAGAAAAATGTTCCATCCCGTGTACTATGCAAGCAAGACTATGAATGAAGCTCAACAAAATTACACGGTGACGGAGAAGGAATTGTTGGCAATTGTATTTGCCATGCAAAAATTTCGGCCTTATTTTATGGGGGCCAAGGTGATTGTGCACACGGACCATGCCGCCCTTAGGTATTTGATGACCAAGAAGGATTCCAAGGCAAGATTGATGAGATGGGTGCTACTTCTTCAAGAATTTGACTTAGAAATAATGGATCGGAAGGGAAGTGAGAATCAAGTTGCAGACCATTTGTCCCGATTGGAGGAAGAAGGGAGGCCATGTGATAGCCTTGAAATAAATTATACATTCTCCGACGACCAACTTCTTTCTGTGTCAATGTGTGACATGCCATGGTTCGCGAACATCGCCAACTTCATTGTGACTGGAATTGTCCCATGTGAGCTCTCTTCCAACCAAAAGAAGAAAATCAAGTGGGATAGTTTGGATTTTTATTAGGATGATCCATACTTGTTTAAAATTTGCACGGATGGTGTGATTAGAAGATGTGCCCCGAAAGGTGAACAATTGAGCATATTGGAGGCTTGTCACTCCTTCTCCTATGGTGGCCATCATGGAGGGGTGAGGACGGCTTCAAAGGTCTTGAGTTGCAGTTTCTATTGGCCAACTTTGTTTAAGGATGCTAGTGATTTGGTAAAGAGATGTGATGCATGCCAAAGAGCCGGCAGAATTTCAAAAAGGGATGAGATGCCTCTTAATACGATTCTCGAGGTGGATATTTTTTATGTTTGGGACATCGATTTCATGGGTCCTTTCATGAGCTCTTGTGGAAACACTTATATTCTCGTGGCGGTGGACTATGTCTCAAAGTGGGTTGAAGCCGTGGCTTTACCCAACAATGAAACCCGGAGTGTTGTGGCATTCTTGAAAAAGAGTATCTTCACAAGGTTTGGCACCCCTCGTGCTATCATTGGTGATGGGGGGTCTCACTTTTGCAACAAGGCTTTCGACTCATTGCTTGCCAAGTATGGATTAAATCACAAAGTGACCGCCCCCATCATCCTCAAGCTAGTGGTCAAGTGGAAGTCTCCAACCGAGAAATAAAGAGTATCTTGTCCAAGACGATCAATGCTAATAGGACCAATTGGCCGAAAAAGTTGGATGACGCTTTATGGGCGTACGGAGGGCTTACAAGACCCCAATTGGTATGTCCCCGTACCGGTTGGTGTTTGGGAAATCTTTCCATCTTCCAGTGGAATTGGAGCACAAAGGTATGTGAGCCTTGAGAAAGTTGAACTTGGAATGGGATGTTGAAGCAAATCTCCGTGTTGGGCAACTTAATGAGCTTGATTAGTTTAGATTTCATGCCTACTCCAGCTCGTCCTTGTATAAGGACAAGATGAAGTATCTTCACGACAAATATGTTCGGTAAAAGAAATTCAAAGTTGGTGATATGGTTCTTCTTTTCAACTCACGGTTACGTCTGTTTCCGGGAAAGCTCAAATCAAAGTGGAGTGGGCCATTTGAAGTTGTGTTCGTGACCACATTTGGTGCTCTTGATCTAACGAACAAGAATGGTGAAATATTCAGAGTCAATGGACATCGTGTGAAGCATTATCTTGGGAAGATTGATGATAGCCACATGGTGGCTATGGTACATTTCAAATGATGTATTGGTAACCCGCGTCGTGTCGCGACGTTAAACCATGCATTTCTTGGGAGGCAACCCATATATTTTTCTTTCTCATTGATTTTCTTTTGTAGTTTAGGATTTTTGAGCTAATTGGTTGTGAGATGTTGCAGGGATTGTGTTGATGCAGTGCAAAATAAGTTGGAACAAATTGAACAGTCTCTGAAGTTTGCCAGTGCAGCCGCGGTCACCTTAGCGCGGTCTGCACTGGCATGGTCCAACAATGATGGTCTTTGAAGTTTTCCACTATGGCCGCATTCCAATTAGTGAAGTCCACGATGGACCTTCGCGGTCGCGGTCGCGGTCGCGGTCTGCTTTCACGCGGTCCGCGGAGGTTGCCTACTGAAACTTCATTTAGTGAAATCCTGCGAGGTCCGCGGTCCGTTTTGCGCGGCCGCGCTGGTAGGTGAGTATGGGGCCCGCATCATTTTATATAAATAGAGCCCCAGGGTCTCAGTGTACCCTTTTCGAACTCTAAAAACTCTAAGCCCTAGAACTATTGTTCATCCCTTTCTGAGACCGTAACTCTTGCTTGCTTGGACTAATTGCATTCAATCTTCACAAACCTGGTAACATTTCGTGAATTTGTGATTAATTAATTTCATATTTTCATTTTAATTGCTTGCCTAGTAGTTTTAGTTTCTTCTATCATCTCCTAGCTTCTTCTTTTTCATTTAATTGATTGTTTAGGATAGTTTAAAACCTGGGTTATGTATTGAATGTATCTAATGATTGGGCAAATGAGTAGGGACAAAGTAGGTGTAAAAATTTGAACAAAAATGGCATAAATACAAACCTGACTTAGTGCCCATAAACCCTAGCTCACCGCGGACCGCGGTCGCCTTTGCGCGACCGCACTGCCCTGACGCGGTCCGCGCTATCCTGATGCGGTCCGCTGCTTTTCTTGTGCGGGCCATGGTGCTCTTTGATTGCAAGTTGACTTTTTCCAGCGCGGCCGCATTGCACTTTTGTGCGGTCCGCGCTAGCCCACCGCGATCGCGATCCCATTTTGTGCGAACCACGGTCGGAGATTCAAAGAGTTGTTATTTTGGGCCTTTGCCCAGCACAGACCGCGGTCGCTTTTGCGTGGTCCGCTTTGCCTCCAACGCGGCCGCACTCCTTCTTGTGTGGGCCACGATGCATGTTTCTGCAACTGTGTTCTTCAACTGTTGTCTGCAATTTTTTTCCTTTACCCGTTTCACTGCATGTGCATAAAATAACAATGTTAGATGCGTGTGTTTGCAGATAATGGTTAAACAAAGAGGAGGCAAGGGATCACAACAATATGGGAGAGGTGGTTCCTCCCGAGGGGGTAAAGGCAAGAGAATAGCAAAACTCACTCCCCAAGCTTGGGAGAACATCAAAAAGACCCGGAAACTGATAAGAGTTGCTGATAAGGCTGCTTCTCATTCCTGGGGGAGTGAGTATGTGCCCTCCAAAGACATCTCCTCATATTCAGTCCTAACTCACATAACCAACCCCCTCTACCTAACTAATACCCCTCCAGCATCACCCACCATCAAAAGACCGGTAAATATAGTTTCAGATTCATCTGAAGAGTCTACAGCCGGTAGTGGGAACTACTCCACCTCCCCCACAGCTTCATTATCTGGGGAGAGTGCAGGTGGAGATGTGGGAGGTGAGCCTCATATTGGGGGAATTGCACGAACTAGGAAATCCGAAGAGTGGGAAAATATATACGTGAGTCAAGTGGCTTACCACAAGTTTAGGGAGTGGTGGCCGATGAGGAAATTGATACCGAAGAGGAGCTTTATTGACACTGACCTCTTACCCACAAGCCTAATGTGCAGAGGGAGTTCAGAACTACAAAGGGCTGGGAGTTTTTCATGGAGAAGTGCATCGATGCTAATGAGCACATGGTTAGGGAATTCTACTCTAATGTGGCCCACATCGTCAAGGATGCTAAAGTTACCAAAGTCAGAAACAAAACAATGTTGTTTGATAGGAATTCTCTGAATGAGTATTTGGGGTTCAGGGATGAAGATGAGTCTCTATACCTGGCCAAGTTAGGGATGGGTGAGGAAGTCCGTCCTTGGTTGGCCCAGTACTTGGCAATCCTGGGTACTGTTCCAGGGTGGTAGCAGGTAGGGAGAAAAATATACCGGAAGACCTTCAACTTTGAGGCTCGGGGCTGGTTGACTTTTATGTGCAGTTGGCTTGACCCTTCTACCCACGATCAGACTATTCCACTTACCCAGGCTGTTCTTGTTGCATCCATTATGGCCGGGTACCCTATCAATGTGGGCAATGTGATGTCTCGTGTGATTCCTGCTGTGGGACAAGAGCATGATCGGAATTACCCTTTTCCCAACACCATTTCTATGTATTTCCGGGACCTGGAAGTGGAGAAGAAGAGATATGATGTCAAGACCAAGCCTGTGGCTCCTTACTCTTGGTACAGTATGCAGGGTCCGGACAACCCTAAACACAAGAGCTACCAGCCACTTGCCTCTACCCCAACTGGCCAGTCTGAGGAGCCAGTTGCGGTAGAGCCTTCTACCGAGCCTTCCACCATGCCTGCTGCCACTACAGTTGAGGACTTGCCTCCAGGACCTTCCTCTGCTGCTGGTCCCAGTACTTCAGTTGGCCCGAGGGTTCCATCTTCCCGGGCTCATCCCCTTACTGCCCATCAATTGAGCCAGACATTGGCTAGTTTGAACAACTGGATGTCAACTACGACATCCAAGTTATCTACATTGTCTTCCACTATTGAGACACAGTCAGTACATCAGCCAGCTCAAATTCCTCAGTCCATTTAGGACACTTTGAAGAAGCTCGTGGAGAACCAGGAAAAGATTATGAAGACACATGCTACCTTGTCTACAGCAGTGGAGTCACATGGCAAGGCTCTGAAGGAGCTTGCCAAGGAGAAAAAGAAGATGAGGAGATCACGGGCTTCCAAGGAGTCTGTGAAACAGCTCAGGAAAGATGTGGACAAGCTATTAGCAGACCAGATGCCTCTAGACTTGCTATTTGGGGACCCAGCCCCAGTAGCACCAGTAGTAGAGCCACAGCAAGAGCAGGCACCCAGGCAGCCAAGGAAGAATAGGAAGCTCCCCAGTATAGCTGATGCAGTTATTAAGGTGGCAGATGCCTCCTCTAGTTTGCCACATGATGCACCTGACATCCAGGCGGTCCAGGAACAGGCCCCAGTCCCAGTAGCTGAGCAGCAGGAGACCGGGAACCAGTCTAAGGTGCCCGCACATATAGAGGACTTGGGGACCAGTTATGATCCCATGCAGATGGACCAGGCTTAGGGATCCCCTATATCCTTTCTTGTGACTTTCTAAAGCTTATTTTAATAGTTGGCATTGGGGACAATGCCAGCTTTTTCGTGGGGGTGCGCCATATTTTTTTTGTTATTTATCTGGATGATTGTATATATTAGTTGACTCAGTTTATGTTTTTGGTTGATTTTCTATTTGGTATGTATATAACTTTACATTCAGTGCTTTTATCTTCTATTTTGGTCTGTATATAAAGATAAGTTACATTTTTGTATATATTCATCCCTCGTTGTATATTTTAATCCCCTATTGTAAATATTCATTCTATTTTCTATTTTTGTATGTTCATAAAAAATTCATTTTTAGCTTCGTAGATAGGCTCGCAACCCTTTGTTTTGTTTTTGGCATTTTCAATAGGCCCTTGGTTTTCTTAAGGCCACGGTTCTTTCCAAGGGTACAGTATTGTGTGAACCGGGTGGCTCTTCCCGATGATGGATGGCGTGACAACCTTCTTAAGGGTTTGAGTCTGTTTTTACTTTTTCTGTTGTTTTTAGTAGTTTTTAGTTAAGGGCACTTCAATCATAACTTCACTTGGGCCTAACACATTTGCCTTTAAAGACAAGTGGTTGTGTTTAGGATGGTGTAAGTAGTGACCTTAAGACTCTTGAGTTGACCAAACAAACATCATGTGGTCTTTCAAGACTATTGTGTGCTCAATCGTATCCAAGGTTCTAGTGGGCCCTCGACTCTATGTCTTAAGCATTCCTTGAGTGTGTGTGGTGAGAAATTGAATTATGAGTCTAAGTCCCGAGCTAATGGTCTAAAACTTGCCCCGAATGTTTGTTGAGGCAAAATTTTGAGTGAAGTTCGACTCGAGAAGTGATTATAGGCTCTCCTTGATCCAAATGATAAGTTGAACAATTCCATAGCCTACCTATGAGATAATCCCTAGCTAACCCTTTTGACCTTTAAACCTACTTCTTTCAAGAACCAATGCTACAAGCCTATACCCGTTCTAAATTTTACCCTCTCTTGGCACTCAAATCTTCTCTTGAGTAATAGCAAAGTCTAAGTTTGGGGGGAGAGACAAGAAAGGAAACAAAAAGGGTAAAAGTTACAAAAGAAAAAGAAAAGGAAGGCAATGAAAAAGAAAGAAAAGAAAAAGACAAAAAGAAAGCCCAATATGAAAAAGAATAAAACGGGATTCAAAGAAAAATAAAAGTGAAAAAGGTGTGGAAAAAGTAGCAAAAGGAGAAATATTTTGAATTGCTTAAGAAAGAGTGACGAAGTGTCTCTCTAACCCCTTGGGAGAGGTGAAATGACTCAAAGAGTCAAGTGAATTGTGCCAATGAATCAAAAGAAGTGCTTAAGGGAAGATTGAACCCACTTGAACAAAAACATATCCTACCCTTACCCAAAAGCCTTCACATTAACTCCACAAAAGCCCTATATGATCTTGAGTTGGATGACACTCGCATTAGTGGATACTTACATGAGGGTCAAGCATATAGTACCTAGAGCCGGACTTGTGACCTTTCCTTGATAAAGATGAGTGAACTCCTATTAACCTCGGTTTATGTGCGTATACTCTAAAAGGTGAGGTTTTCTTAGGGAGAATTTAGGGTGTATGAGTTTGGGATCCACAGCGATCAAAGTAATTAAGAGAGTTCTTTGATGTAATGAGTCAATTCTTGATGCTCTTGTGTCATACTTGATCCATAGTTTTCAAGGTTTGAATGTTGTTAATGATCCATTTGTGTTGAGGGTAATGGTTAGTCCCAATTGATGCTTGTTGAGGTTACTTTAGGATAGCTGGAATTACTTGGATTGTCCTTTAAGGGGTGGGTCTTATTTTGTTTGCTTGAGGACAAGCAAAGGTTTAAGTTTGGGAGAGTTGATAAGTCGGGATTTTAACATGTTTTATGCCCCTACTTGTCTATGCTTTGGTTATAAATTGCTACAAAATAGTCCTAAAATGCTCACAAGTTGTGCTTGATAGCAGGTTTGATCAACAAAGCGACGAATGTCAAAGATCGGCTTAAAAAGGAGTGAAACCTGCTCAAGTGTCAAAGACTAAGTGAATTGAGGAAAAGAGTACCTAGTGCAGACCGCGAAAAAGTGAATGCGGCCGCACTAGAAAGTTCAGAGAGTTGACATATTCAAGCTGGAGGCAACACGAGCGCGGTACAGTTCTCGCGGTCCGCGATCAGGCTCCATGGCTGCGCTACTCTTTCGTGCGGTCTACGGAGCAGAGATTCAGAGAGCTCACATTTTGCCAATTCCAAAAGCAATGTAGTCCACGCTCATTTTTGTTCGGCCGCGCCAACTTCCACCATGGATGCGGTGAAGTTCCATGCGGTCCACGGTCCCCAACTTCAGAGAAGCAGAAATGAGAAGTCCAAGAGCCAGTGCGGTCGCGGTGTATTTTGCGCGGCCCGCACTGATCCCGCAGGGATATTTTTGTTCAATTTTTCCAGCCTAGTATAAATAGAATATTTTACCATTTTTAGGTCAGGTTTTATATTCCAGACTTAGCTGCGCTCGTGAGACTCACTTTTGTAGCCATTTTCGGCATTTTTTTCTCGTTATTAATATGCTTAGTTCTTCATCTATTTCTTCAATTGCTATATCTAGCATGAGTAGCTAAACCTATTAGCTAGGGTTGTGGCTCAACCCTAGTATGGGTAATTGATAGGTGTTGCCATCTAGGGTTAGAATGATTATGGGTGTTTGATAGGTGTTGCCATCTAGGGTTAGAATGATTATGGGTGTTTGCTATTTGGGTTGATTTTATGTTTTAATTTCGAATTTGTGGTTGCAAACACTGATTCAAGCTTAGTGGGTCTAACTCCTCTTGAGAAATAGAGTCCATGACCCTAAAAATTGACCCAACAAGGAATTGGGATGGACTCATGAGAAATGATAGACCCAATTAATGGGTTAAATCTCAAGAGAGAAATCACCCTACTTGAACCCTAATTTCTTAATCAAATTGGCCTACCAAATTGGTCTCGAGAGAGTTAATTGGGCAAAATCACTCTCTCTACCGAGAGGTGTAAGAGTGGGTACGATTGTACAATGATTATAGCATAAGCCCTAAATATGTCAATCTATCCTTAGTAGCATCTACCCGTCAATTAGCCACCTAAGTAGTGTCACGACCGTAGTGCCTTTCTTCACATTAGATACAACTTAGCAATATTTCTCGTAGCATAATTTTGTATTAATCATTAGTTTTATAATAGTAGTTATAGAAATCAAAAACCAAAGATGTTTGAAGTGACATTAGGAGTACAAACACATCTCTAGACTAGACAGAAATTCCAACTCCACTAGTAGCTCCCTGAGGAAATCGATACCGACCTCTATTCGGGTAAAAGCTATTGTGACCCGCTCTTCCTACCTTGGTGTAGCGTCGAGTTGGCAGCGATCACTTTTTGGCGTCGTTGCAGGGGAGCTTACGATGTTGACTATCTGTTTAGTTAGTTTTGTGTTTTGCTTCTCTTTCCTTCTTATTTACTAATTTTGTTTGTGTCGAGTACTCAGGTACAAATGGCTCTCAATGCCAATGACCCTCTTGGCAATGTGAATGCGGGGGAGGAGGCAGACGGAAAGCCTTGGTTTCATGATATTAAGGAACACAAAATGAATTCGCCGATGCATTGGCCACCTTGTCATCTATGATAATATATCCCGACAAAAACTTCATTGATCCCTTTCAGTAAAGATCCACGATCAGCCAGCTTATTGTGCCCATATTGAAGAAGAGGCAGACGGAAAGCCTTGATTTCACGATATCAAAGAATATTTAGCAAAGCGGGAATACCCAGAGCTTGCAAATCCTATTCAAAAGCACACACTTCGGAGGTTAGCCAATAATTTCTTCCACATCTAAGGAATCCTGTATAGGAAAACTCCTAATCTGGGACTAATAAGGTGTGTTAATTTAAAGGAAGCATCCAAACTGCTAGAAGAAATCCACGCTGGGACCTATGGTCCACATATGAACGGTTTTGTCTTAGCAAAGAAGATTCTCCGAGCTGGTTACTTTTGGATGACTATAGAAATGGATTGCATCTAGTATGTTCAGAAATGCCACAGCTGTCAGATACATGCAGACATGATAAAGGTACCTCCCAATGAGCTTAATGCAACAAACTCAGTATGGCCTTTCGCTGCCTGGGGAATGGATGTCATTGGACCAATCGAGCCCGCCGCTTCCAACGGACAATGATTTATCCTAGTAACAATTGACTATTTCACCAAATGAGTCGAAGCAGCATCTTATAGAGTAGTGACTAAGAAAGTCGTGGCAGACTTTGTCTGCGACCGTATCATTTGTCGATTCGGGATTCCAGAATCAATCATTACTGATAATGGCTCCAACATCAACAGTGACTTGATGAGAGCCATGTGTGACACCTTCAAGATCAGACACAGAATTCCATAGTCTATAGGCCGCAAATGAATGGATCTATAGAAGCCACCAACAAGAACATCAAGAAGATATTGAGGAAAATGATAGAGAAGCATAAGCAATGGCACGAAAAGCTATCATTTGCTCTATTGGGGTATCGCACCACTGTCCTCACATCAACTGGGGCAACCCCCTATATGCTGGTTTATGGTACAGAAGTCGTCATTCCCGCCAAAGTAGAAATTCCTTCCTTAAGAATCATCCAAGAAACCGAGCTCGATAATGTAGAATAGGTGAAGAGACGTTACAAGCAGCTAGCTCTTACAGATGGAAAAATACTAAATGAAGTTTGCCACGATCAGCTTTATCAGAACAGAATGTCCAAAGCCTTCAATAAGAGAGTCAAGCCGAGACAGTTCACACCGGGGCAGCTGGTATTAAGGAAAATTTTCCCGCATCAAGATGAAGCCAAGGGGAAATTCTCTCCAAATTGGCAAGGTCCATACGTGGTTCACCGGGTTTCAACAGGAGGAGACCTTATACTTGCCGAAATGGACGGAGAAGTTTGACAAAAACCAGTCAATTTAGATGCAGTCAAGTGCTACTATGTGTAATCTTATGCTTTCCTATATGATGTAATTTGAACTACGTCTGAACTGATTCCCGTTTAAGAGGG
>MU752452.1:21237-40615 GCA_026770625.1 Nicotiana glauca | reverse complement strand
TTTCCCCCCCCCCCCCCCCGTAATTGGAAATCGGGGTAGAATTTTGAGGAGGACCCTCAAAATTCTAAAGTAATTTCAGCCGATCATCACAAGCAGCTGTTAGAAGTATCAACCCATTAAACTAGAGTAGAATTTTGAGGAGAATCCTCAAAATTCCGAAGCAATAAAGGTTGCAATATCTTGAACAACATCACAGTCGTCGGTTCATCTAAAAACTATTTCTTAAATATATACTTATGTCATACTTTTACAAACTCATGCATGTTTATTAACGTAGTCGCTTGTTCAGCAATGCTACCCCAATAACGCATGTCATATCACCGGATCAAAGCCGAACAGTCAAGATAGGCCGACAGGGAAATGAACTAACCTCCCCTCTACAAAACTCGCGATTTTTCTTTGGATGCAGGCATTTGGATTACGAAAGCATAGGACATACTACACACCCATAAGACAAACATCGATTCATGAATTCAACTCTTAGGATTGTTGCACTTATCGACTGGTCAGTCCAGCACGCCAGTAATATCTTATATATCACAATATCCCTAGCGATCCCAACATCGAAACTTGCTATCAGCTAAGAAACTCTATTACCATCTGCTACTTTACTTTATTTCTGCATTGCATAAGTCTACCATTCTACCTTCCGAGACTAAACACTGTCTCCATCTGCATATTCTGCATTACATGAGGCTACCATTCTGCCTTCTGTGACTAAACACTGTCTCCATCTACATATTCTGCATTGCATAAGGCTACCATTCTACCTTTCGAGACTAAACACTGTCTCCATTTGCATAAGGCTACTATTCTGCCTTCCGAGACTAAACATTGTCTCCATCTGCATACTCTGCATTGCATAGGGCTACCATTCTGCCTTCCGAGACTAAACAATGTCTCCATCTGCATATTGCATGGCTGAAAGATCGCCACTTTATTTACACTTGCACAGCTGAAAGATCGCCACTTTATTTTACATGTGCACGGAAGAAAGATCACCACTTTATTTACACCTGCACGGCTAAAAGATTGCCACTTTATTTACGCTTACATGGCTGAAAGATATCCACTTATTACATTTCATGGTTTGAAAGATCGCCAAATTATCTGAGGGTGTCATTTTTCGAAGGCATCATTCTCATAGCCCGAGAACACCATGTCATGGCCTGAAGATCCCTTCTAATCTTTTGTATATCATTATTTAAAGGAATCATGGTTCGGAGGTATCATTATCATGGACCGAGAGCATCATTTCATAGCTTGCAAATCTTTTATTATACGTTTCATGGCCCAGGACGTCATAGTCTGAGGACATTATCCTAACCGTCCAAGGACAACATTCACGGTCCGACGGGAACTTGCATCATGTTTAGATTTCCGCACAATATACGCTTGTATTGCTTATTTGTAGGTAAACTAGCGAGCAACGACCATCTTGGCTGGAGCGATTCTGCTCCAGTTCCCGCAGCCCTACTAGACCTTAACCATTCATCCCAATCTGAATGTTGCGTCCGTTCTTGAAAGGTCTTCATCAGCATACTCCGTCAACATATCTTAAACTACATATGGCCTGATTCCTGTAAGACCAGGGATATGTAGGCAGCTCAAAATCCAGAGCATGGCCAAGCCTCTTCAAGCCGTTTCATCCGGTCAAAATCGGTCATCATATCTTTACCCGACAACTCTTTCATCCTTCCTAGGTAAAAAGGGGCAGCTGTTGATACCCAATTTTTCGCTGTATTTTTATATATATATATATATATATATATATATATATATATGCAAAATATCCTCAAAATAGCCCATATAGGAATATATAAGTACATCCCAAGGTTTTATTACTTTCCTGAATTTTCAAAAAAATTTAAACCAATTTACTACCCTATTTTATCAGGAAAAACTCAATAATTATTTCCAAAATTATCATTTTGGTAATTTATTTATTGGAGTCTCATATTTATACTAAAATATAGCTAACATAATTTTTGCATATTTTTACAAATTTATTTAATATTTTTAAAACTAAACTATGTATAATTGCAATATTAGCCAATTTTTAGGTTTAAACTTGTCTCATATTTATAAAATAGGATCGTATATTTTTAAATTGTTAATTATATATTATAAGTCATCTTAGTGCTTTTAATTAGTTTTCAGAAATTTATTTACTATTTTTATAAATTAAATGGGAAAAAGAGGCTATTTAACTTATACCAGATTTTGGCTTTCTAACTTAGCCTAAATTTAACCAACTCACACTCCAATTAAACCCAACTTCAGACTTAATTACCCAACCCAACTGCCTATTTTACCCGACCAACAGCCCAATTAAACGACCCGCCCGGCTTCCCCGTTTAATCTAGGCCATTGATCAAAATGATCAACGGCCACCTTTTAACCTTTCCATTTTTAATTACTCGTTACCCCCCACACCCTACTCATTTGGCATCATCTACCGCCTTTGAACCCCCCATTCTCTCAAACTCTCTCGAAGCTTCTCAAACCCTAGCCGCCTTCCACCACTTCCGTCCTAAAAACCACCGAATCCATGGCTTCTAAGGCTATGGAAGTCTTATACCAGTCCCCTATGGCTAGCTCCTGCACGCCTCGTTATTGTGGTTTCAAGGTCTGGCCATGAAGAAGCTTGGTCCAGACTTCAAGTAGCTCGAGTTCTATGGCCATCTCCGACCTCGCTCCGGCCAGCCATGGTCATTCGAGCCTAAGCTCGACTTCTCTGGCTCAGATCAATGACTTTTCCAAGCCTTTCTCACTACTTGGGTTTTTCTAAAACCCTAACTTTTCGAGGTTTTTTCGATTCTTTTAGATCCGTTGTATATTTGTGTTTTCTCTAAGCTCTTAAGCATTTTTCTCAAAGTTCTTTCAAAACTACACCTTCCGAGCCTTTATCTTTTTCCGATTTAGGGTTTTGTCAAGTTGTCCTTTAAAATTTCTCTGATCTTTAGCATGTTTTACTGTATTTCTTATGTGTATTTCTTATGCGTTTCTTCTACTGTATTTCCTATGTGTTCTACTATTATGCTTCTATTATGCTACTATACTTTGATTTTTATGTGTCCCTTTTACTGAAAGATGCATGTTAAAAGTCTCAATTTCTTTTTGAAGTTGTTTCGTTAGTATTTTTTGCCTTGATTACTTGCCCTTTAATCTCTACACTAGATTCATGGCAAAAACCCTAAAATTTGGGGTTTCATTCGAGTATTGAGACTGTTGGCTATGTGATTTGCTTATGGTTCACCTCTGAACTTGCTTGATTTTCTAGACCTATTCGAGTTCCTAGAGTTGTTTCATCTACTGCTTCATTAAGTCTAAAATCATTGTCTCAATCTTGTTTCTTCATGTGATTCTCGCTTTCACTAAACTCTATAAGACCTTTACTTGACCCCTTTTTTGCATGCTATTTGATACTCTCTCTTCTGAATTACCATATTCCTATAGTCTACTGTTTACTTATTTTGCAATTGCATGACACTTTCACTTTGTCCTGAATTCAGCCTCTCATGCCTATTACTTGTATACTCTTTATATTTGCTAAACTTCCCTTCTAAGTGGCTTTCAATTGTGATTGATTTCAGACCTCCTTTGTACAAGTTTGATTGATTTCTTTCCATGTTTGCTGACTTCCCTGTTAAACGATTTGAGTCAAAGGATTTCCTTAGTTTTTCTGACTTGATTCATTCATGGACCAATGCTTACAAAATCTCTGACCTCCTTGATTTCCTGCATACTAATGGATCCTTACCTTATTTGTTTTAACCGTGTATTTAAAACTTCTTCCCTTAATTAAAATCCCTATGCATTTATTTTGCACATGATGTTTATTTGATTTCTTTCCTTAAATAGTTTTTACCGTTTGAATCTGAATTCCTTAATTAAAGGAAGTCTTGATTCTTAATTGATATTCAGTTCCTTAATTGCTTTCTTACCTTGTTTCTGTCTATTCTTCACGTTATAAATACATGACTCGTCATTGACACAAGACACGAAGACTCTTAGTTTTCTACACATAATCACTCATAGTCTTTCTAAACTCACACTTACACGCAATAGTATTATCTCTTATTGTCGGTATTGTGGCCTGTTTGCAAGACTTACTGCTTTTCTCTACTTGTTTCTTTGAAACTGGTATGTTCTGATTTAAGTTTCAGCACCACAATAATGTTTTTATCCCTGTCTACTTACTGCTTTTGTATATTCAGCATTACTGATTTCTTTTCCTGCCTGTCTGTTATGAATCCCTATTCCCCACCCTCTTGTGTGTTTAAGCTATGTTTTGGAGCATGGCAATATGTAAATTGTTGCCCATGAATCAAACCTGATCCCTTGGGATCCTAGCCTCTATTAATATGTGCTTGGACAAGCTTATGGTATGCTAGCATTCCCCGTTGCTGGGCATGCCCATAGCCTGCCCTTGCCTCTTTCAATTTCCCTATTCCCCTAAACCCCTTATGTGTACTTATTTCCCTCCCATTTTCCCCTTTCCCCTCTCAGAATTCTGCTTCTGCACTTGCACTCTCTCTTAGTCTTTAAGTATTGCCCCCTCTTGTGAGCTTTGCCTTGGGACCTTGAGTTCCCTCTGAACTTGGACACTTGAGGGCTGGCCCTTCCACACTGCACTTGTTCCAATCTGACAATACATTTGGGAGTGAGCATTGATCGGAGCCCCTTTGAGGCTCTTAGGGAACCTTGACACACTCAAATGGGAGAAAGGCTTTGGATCATGATCTTATGGAGTTGGTTTACCTCATATTTCAGACATAAAGTCTGAATCAAGATCTCCTTGGTTGTACTTGTATTTGTATTTTTTTGATGTATTTTTTTACTTTAATATGGGCTGTAATAATTTGTAATAAACTCTTGGGGGTGGATAGTGAAAAGGGTGGGTGATCATGTATGCAAAAGGGTAGATACCATGCCTATAGGTATTTCAAATCCGCATATTCATATAGATCCCTGATTATATATTTCAAATCTGCATGCATATAAAAACCATGTCTCTATGTCATTTTGAAATCTGCACGTATATAGAAATCATGCCTATAGGCTCTTCTAATTCCTGTGTATTCATTATCTTCTAGAAATTATGTCTATAAGTGTCTAAAAATCTGAAATCTGCATGCATATAGAAATCATGCCTATAGGCTCTTCTAAATCCTGTGTATTCATTATCGTCTAGAAATTATGTCTATAACTATCTGGAAATCTGAATTCTGCATATGCATATAGAAAATATGCCTATAGGACCTTTCAAATCATATTCATCTTTTCATCTAGAAATCATGCTCATAAGTTTTTAAAAAAACTTCAGCCTTTAGATATCATGTCCATAGGTCTTAACAATTTTCGCACTTAGATATCATGTTCATAGGTTTAAAACGAGTCTTCTGCATTTTTTATACCATATCTACAAAAGGCTTAAAATCAACAACACATGAAAAGCATGTCTATAGGAACTATTAATTGAATCTGAATCGCTTCATTCGCGTATAGAACTAAAACCAGTAACAATGATGTATCATCATTTGCAGAACTTACAACCTCCGTAAAAACTTGCCTTTCTTTAATAATTTGACTATCTTTTGAACCAGTACATATTTAGTTTATTGTTATTGCACTCGGAATTCAATAGATACCATGCCTACAGGATCCTTGTCCCACACTTAGGCAAGCCTTAGGGTAAAGTTTTAAATTAAATCAATTCTGTTAATAACGACAACAAACAGGCAGGCCTGATTTGGGCTTCTTAACAGAATTATGTAATAAATTAGTCTACCTCAACCTTTAAGTTTTCGCATGCTTAGTACTTAATCAGACCCTAACTAGTATGTGTAAGTCATGCTAAATTATGTGCTTCTTTGTGTAAAGGGGGTGTATCTGAGCCTTTGCTTGTTATATGCTTCCCCCCAACTTGCTATACATGTTTTGTATGTCGCCTTAGAATTTTTACCTTTAAAACTACAAATAAGCCTAATATCCCTCTCTTTAGGATTAGTAGTCCTAAATGCCCCCAGGACTGATAGGATTGGGGCGGGTAATAGCATGCAATAAGTAAACGAGACAATTACGCGCTTTAGTACCTTAACGGGGTGGGAAAGGTAGATATGTATATGATGACCATGCGATAATGCCATGCGTAGCCCTTCATTGAGAAGTGATTACCGGGCATTGTGTGGGGTGATCCATATTATTGATAAACCTAAGACCCTCTTTCCCTTCTTTCTTGTCTTTTTCAAAGGAATTTCAAATTTTTTTTTAAGGAAAATCAGCTCTCTTTTAGTTCTCTCCAACTTTATTTGTTTGCAAACCCTTATGTGAAAATCCCCTCTTATTTGAAGTTTTTATTTGTCTACATGTTATTTGCATCTAAAATTCACAATAATAATATGGCCGCGAACCACACTAGTAGATTCTGGGGGGTGCCTAACACCTTCCCCTTAGAATAATTTCAAGCCCTTACCTTATCTCTGGTTACTCAAATCAAATTCTCCTCGGTGTCCTAATGCACCCTAATCATTAGGTGGCGACTCTTCAAATCAAACCCAATTCCCAAAAGGAATGAGTTGTCCTCCCAAATGTCATGAACCCGATTTCGAGAAGAAAAAGGGGATGCGACAAGCACGAGTGGAATATGATGTTGAGCATGATTATGCAACAATTAAAGGCATATTGTCATGTATTTGCACGTTAAGAAAGCAGTAAATACAACAGTTTCATAATGTAAAGCAGTAGTAAAGGAAAGCAGTAAAGAAAAGAAAAAGGAGACAAGATAGTTTTGCAATTGAAAAGAAAATTGAATGCTTAAAGAAAAATAAACAAATAATTGTGCGTAAAGAAGCATAAATTCACAACAAAGGTCTGAAATGGTAAAAGCCAAGAATATCCCCAATAGAGTCGCCATGCTATCGCGCCCCCTTTTTTCTTCTCGAAATCGGGTTCGTGTTAATTAGGAGGACAACTCATTCCTTTTGGGAATTGGGTTTAATTTGAAGAGTTTCCACCTAATGATTAGGGTGCATTAGGACACCGAGGAGAATTTGATAAGAGTAACTAGAGATAGGGTAAGGGCTTGAAATTATTCTAAGGAGAAGGTGTTAGGCAACCCTCAGAATCCACAAGTGTGGTTTCCGGCCAGACTATTATTGTAAATTTTAGATGCAAATAACACGTAGACAAATAAAAACTTCAAATAAGAGGGGATTTTCACATAAGGGTTTGCAAACAAATAAAGTTGGAGAGAATTAAAAGAGAGCTGATTTTCCTTTAAAAAAAAGAATTTGAAATTCCTTTGAAAAAGACAAGAAAGAAGGAAAAGGGGGTCCTAGGTTTATTAATAATATGGATCACCCTACACAATGCCCGGTAATCACTCCTCAATGAGGGGCTACGCGTGGCATTATCCTGTGGTCATCATATCCATATCTACCCTTCCCACCTCGTTAAGGTACTAAAGCGCGTAATGGTCTCATTTACTTATTACATGCTATTACCCGTCCCAATCCTATCAGTCCCGGGGCATTTAAGACTACTAATCCTAAAGGGGAGGGATATTAGGCTTATTTGTGGTTTTAAAGGTAAAAAAATCCTAAGGCAACATATAAAACATGTATAGCAAGTTGGGGGAAAGCATATAACAAGCAAAGGCTCATATGTACCCCCTTTACATAAAGAAACACATAACTTAGCATGAGTTACACATACTAGTTAAGGTCTGATTAAGTACTAAACATGAGAGAACTTAAAGGTTGAGGTAGACTGATGTATTACATAATTCAGATAGGAAGCCCGACTCAGGCTTACCTGCTGGTTGTAGCTTATTAACATAACTGATTTAATTTATAACTTTACCCTAAGGCTTGCCTAAGTGCTGGACAAGGATCCTATAGTCATGGCATCTACTGAACTCAAAGATCTATAAAACAAAAGGGTCTAAAATGAACTGAATATGTACTGGTTTTAAAAAGGGGAGTCAGATTATTAAAAGAAAGGCCAATTTTTACGAAGGTTATGAATTTTATAGCACCGTTGTTACTGCTTTTAGTGCCATATGTGAATGAATCAGATCAAATTTGATTGAGGGTTCTTATAGGCATGCTTTCTATGCGTAGTTGATTTTGAACGTGGTATAAATTGCAGGAAACTTGTTTTAAAGACTTATAAATATGATATCTAGGTGCTGAATTGTTTGAAAACCTATGAACATGATTTCTAAGTGGAGAAAGTTGTTTGGAAAACCTGTGAATATGATTTCTCTATGCAGAAATTATTTGAAACCCTATGAACATGATTTCTATATGCAGAAATTATTCAAAACCCTATGAACATGATTTCTAAATGCAGAAATTACTTTAAGAACCCTATGAACATGATTTCTATATGCAGAAATTATTCAAAAGTACCTATAGGTATGATTTCTATATGAAAGTTGGAGATGCAGAATTCGGAATGACCTGTAGGTATGATTTCTGATGATAGGCTATAATTACGTATTTTAGTCTATTATTACACTCTAATTTAGTGCACTTAAATTGAGTTTGAGCTTTAATCGCTAGTAGTTTGCACTAATGGTGTGTTTTATGCCTTGTAGGAGTGATTCCGAGCTATGTACATGTTATGAAATGAATTCAAGCGAGTTGGAGCTTTGAATTCGTAGTAAAAGTTCAAGGAATTAAGCCAGGATCGTGTTTGGGGGTCAACGGATGATAGTTAGAGCAAATGAAGACTCCAGTAGACATATTGTGCACTGTATAGTAAAATAGATATAACTTTTTGCTCAAAACTCCATTTTGTCTCTACAATATGTGTTTGAAAATTTAACTCAAAGGGCTACAACTTTTATGTTTTACGTTTTTCCAAATTCGGAACGGAACAGGGTGAAAAACGAGCTCATACATTTTTTTTGTGACTTATGTTCACTTTGTGCATCATGCTTAATATCTCGGAGCTTTGTGAATACTTGCATTAGTTGAGAGTCGGAATGAAACCGTCCTTAGTGAGTCATGTGCCATGTGTGGTGAGGTTTTTGTGTAGTCTATGTATTGTACTTGTGTCTAGAACTTTCCCGGTTTGTGAGTCAAAGCGAAATTTTAGGTGATGTTCGGTTTGAAAAATGAGTTTAGGCTTTCTTTGATCTTTTTGAGCTTAATTGCTTACCACAAATAAAATCTATCCCTAGTTAAACCTTTTGAGCCTATAGAATTTTATTTGGCACCCACATTACCAGCCTATATCCTTTTTATTCTTAATTGACATTATTTTGATCCCCTTTTCCTCTTAAAGCACTTTAATTGTGAGATAAGTGTTAAAAGAAGTAAGAAGGAACTAAGTGTGGGGTGGCTTTTGAGTGAAAACAATGAAAGAAAGATGGTGCATTTATATTTGTAAAATAATACACCACTCGCGGAAATTAAAAAAATGAAGAAAAATCTGAAGGAAAGAAAAAAGGAAGAAAAATCTGGAAAAAAAAAAGAAGAAGGAAAATATAGGTGAATAAATTGTTGTCTTGTTCTTGCTAGTGGGGTATAAATTAAAGTAGTGCTTAAAGAAAGAGGGAACATTGTTGGGAGTGATTTTAGTTGTGAAATTGAAGTTGGGATTGAAGAATTTGCGCTCAAAGTGATTATGTGATGTGTTAAAGTGCTTAGGAGGGTGAACCACTATTCCTAAATATATCCTACCCGTCCCTTAGCCCACATTACAACCATGAAAAAGTCCTAATTGATTTTAGATCGAGCGAGCCTACATTAGTAGAGATTTACATTAAGGGCAAGCCTATGGTACCAATTGCATGCATGTGACTTCTTTTGTGAGAGTGAGAGAGTTCTTTGATATATATATGAGTCTTTAAACTATATTTGATCATGAGATTTGATTGTGTGGGTTCAACGTATTCTCTTGTTCTTGTTGTGAGGGCACATGGCTTCATGAGGGATAGGTAACATTATTAGACTTCTCTAAGACGTTGGGTATTCAAGCCATGAGTGCATTGTGACATTGAGTCGGTTTTTGAGGCTAGGATTTTTGTGAGCATATTGTCTTTGTTTGAATATTTTTGAAGAGTGGCATAAGTAAAGGGAAGTGTATGATTATTGCATATGCTAGAGTTTAATTGTTGTTATCAACCATAATCATTGGTGTAGTGTGCTTCGAATATGTTAAGTGCTCATAGATAGAGTAAATTTTTGGTTGACTCGAGGACGAGCAACGTTTAAGTGTGGGGTGTTGATGATAGGCTACAGTTACGTATTTTAGTCGATTATTACACTCTAATTTAGTGCACTTAAATTGAGTTTAAGCTTTAATCGCTAGTATTTTGCACTAATGGTGTGTTTTATGCCTTGTAGGAGTGATTCCGAGCTATGTACATGTTATGGAATGAATTCAAGTGAGTTGGAGCTTTGAATTCATAGTAAAAGTTCAAGGTATTAAGCTGGGAATGTGTTTGGAGGTCAACGGATGATAGTTAGAGCAAACGAAGGCTCCAGTAGGTATATTGCACACTGTCTAGTAAAATAGATATAACTTTTTGCTCAGAACTCCATTCTGTCTCTACAATATGTGTTTGGAAATTTAACTCAAAGGGATACAACTTTCATGTTTTACGTTGTTCCAAATTTGGAACAGAACAGGGTGAAAAACGAGCTCATGCGCGAGCTCATGCGCGAAGTCGCGCAAGTAAGGAGCTGGAGGCAGAATGTCAAGGAATATGCGCGAAGGATGCACGAGCTCGCGCTAGTCACCCGGGAAAAGTGTCCTTTTTCACATTGGAGAAGGTATAATTGTTTGGGCCCAACCCTACTTGGTATATATACATAAGAGAACGTTTTTTAGAGGAATATTTGACCAAGGAAGAGCACAGAGCCGCCGTGGAGGCCGGGTTTCATCTTTTCTTCTACCAACTTAGTCTTTTTATGTTTCTTTGTATGATTTGTTGTTTTGCTACCATGTCTATGTGGAGCTAAACTTCACGTTCTAGGGTTGTAGTTCTTTCATGACTATTGTTATTCAGATATTGATTTAGCTTTCTTAGTTTATCATATTGGTTTATATATTCAATCCTGCACTTAATTATTTAATTTCTTGATCACCAATTGAATACTATCTACAAATCTAGAGCTGAACTCGAAAGTGGGAATTTGAGATTGCATATAGGAGTGAGTAGAGCAAGTTCTGGAACCTGGGCATTGGGGAACGGATTTGCGGTTAGGATAGACATATACCTAATTGCCTTGCTTGGTTGATTTATAGAAATTTAAATGCATTCTTGTTGATTCTAAATCCATAGACATATAGTCGTTAGGTTAGCTTGAATAGGCGAGTAAGAACTCGACAGATTCTTATGAGCAATATTAACCCTGTCAACCAATAAACTAGAAAAATTAGTTAATCAATTCAATTGAAGAATACAATAGGAATGTTAGATAGCCCATAACCCTAGATCGTTTCGTTACATTGATATCATAAAAATCTGCCCATTCCCTGTCCAAAATTCATTATTTATATTCTTTATTTAATTAGTTTAGAATCAAATATTTCTAGGTTTAATTCTTGTTTCGATAATTAGGATAGTCTAATTTAGTTAATAGTTAATCACAAGTCCTCGTGGGATCGACATCCGACTTTTAGTCACTTTATTACTTGACGACCGCATATACTTGCGTGTGCGTTTGGGAGCAACTAGTTTTTGGCGCCGTTGCCGAGGACTTAGAAATTAACTAGTCTACTAGGTTAGATTTTTACTTTTTGTCCATTCAAGTTTCTTTTTATTTTTATCTTAGTTTAATATTTTATTATCATTGTTGACATGGCATCTTGGAATGAGAATTGGTCGAATATTAGTTATTCTTATTGTAGTGATTCTTGTCCATATTGTGGAGGACCACACTTGTGGAAAAATTGTGCATCTCAATTTGATGTGTGGAATTTTTATAATATGTGTGGTGGTCAAGGTGGCCATTGGGATGGTTGTCCTAATTCTTATTATCCTTCTCAGAGTTCTTATTATAATGTTTCTAATAATGTTTATGAGTTTGATAGGAGCAATGAAGTGGAGGTGTAACGACCCGACCGGTCGTTTTTAGAATTCACGCCCCGATCCCCTATTAACTGCTTCCCCTAAGTTTATTTCTGCTATTTTGGTTTGCCGGGACGTTCGGTGTTGGGTTTTTAGGAGAGTTTTGGGACACTTAGTCCCTAAATGAGAGCTTAAGTGTTGTAAAGTGGTCCGTAGTCGGAACAGTGTGAAGACGACCTCGGAATGGAAATCTGATGGTTCCGTTAGCTCCGTTAGGTGATTTCGGGGTTGGGAGCATGTTCGAAATGTGTTTTGGAGGTCCGCAGCTAATTTAGGCTTGAAATGCCGAAGTTTGAATTTTTGAAGTTCCGGTCCGATAGTGGGATTTTGATCCGAGGGCCGGAATGGAATTCCGGAAGTTGTAGTAGCTCCGTCATGCCATTGGGATGTGTATGCAAAATTTCAGGTCATTCGGACATGGTTTGGTTAGGTTTTTGATCGAAAGCGTATTTTGAAGATTTGGAAGTTCATAAGCTTGATTTTTGGTTTGATCCGTCGTTTTGAGGTTGTTTTATGTGATTTGAAAGTTCAAGCGAGTCTGTGTTAGGTTATATGACTTGTGTGTGTGATTTGACAGGGTCCCGGGAGCCTCGGGTGTATTTCGGATGGGCTACGGGTCATTTTTCCCTATGTTTGAACTACTGTTCTGCTATCTGGTATTTTCTTCTATGCGATCGCATTGCTTGTTCGCGATCGCATAGCACAAATTTGGGCATCAATATTTTCCTTCTATGTGATCGCATTGCTTGTCTCGCGAATGCATAGCACAAATTTTGGGCAGCAGTATTTCCTTCTATGCGATCGCATTGATTTGCCCGCGATCGCATAGCACAAATTTGGCATCAATATTTTTCCTTCTATGCGATCTCATTGTTTGGCCCGTGATCGCATAGCACAAATCACTGGGCAGACAGAATTAAATCCCAAATTCGAGGGTTTTACCATTTTATCACATTTTGACTTCTAAAGCTCGGCTCTTGGCGATTTTTGAAGGGATTTTCACCCGGGCGACTTAGGTAAGTGCTTCTCACTCGATTTAGACCAATTTCCATGAATCTCCTCTTAATTGCATCCTTTAATTTCAGATTTTTAATGAAAAATGGGTAGAACTTCAAAGACCGAATTATTGAGTTTTAAGGGGGTGTTTGACCTCCGATTTGGGAGATCTTTATATGGTTAGACTCGTGAGAGTACGAGGATTCTGAAAATGTAAAAATTATCCAATTCCGAGACATTTTCCTGAGGGGCATTTTGGTCATTTTGCCTAATTTTGCGCTTTAGCTTTGAATTAAACAGTAGAATCCATTGCTTGAGATGTTATTTACAATGTGTGATTTAATTGAATAGATTTGGGCCATTTTGAGTTGAGTACTCGTGGCAAGAACGTGGTTGCTAGTTGATTTTAGCCGGTTCGAGGTAAGTATCTTGCCTAACCTTGTGTAGGGGACTTCCCCTTAGGATTTGAGTCTTCTTTGTTGATTGTATTCCTTGTACGCGAGGTGACGAGTGCGTGCTCGGATTTATTTATGGAAAATTGCCCCTTTAGGCTCTTAGATCCTTGTAATCACCGAATATGAAGTTGTTCTTGATACGATTGAGTTCCCCGTTATTAGTTTCACCTCTACATGACTTGGAATTTATTTGCCCTTTTTGGTTATTCTTGTTACCTAATTGACTTTTACTTGTTCAACTGTAGACATTTACCCTTCTATAGTCACATTATCATTCCTAACTGCTTGTCTTTATTTGGAAAAAATCATTTCTATCTCTCGTGTAAATAATTGGTCTTAGTTGGAAAGGAGTTAGATTTCCTATGTTTAGTTGATATTTCCTTAATTGTAATTATTTGATTCATGTTAACTTCCTTGTTGTTGAACTGAGTATTATGGAATCGTTGTTTCGTATTATTTCTCCCTTGTTGAGTTGTTCTTATTGCGCTTAGTATTTCTCTGTTACGGTTATTTCTTATGAGTTAGTTATACCGTCTTTTGGTGAATGGAATTCCTTGAGTTGATTCTCTTGCTTTGTTCCTATATATATTGTCATTTGTTGTGTTGTACTTGAGATTGTGATGCACGAGGTTTCTGTCGTGCGGCTGTTAATATTGTGATGCACGAGGTTTCTGTCGTGCGGTTATTCCTACTGTGATGCACGAGGTTTCTATCGTGTGGTTGTTGTTGAAGGGTTGCATGAGCTTTTTGTCGTGCTATTGTTGTTATTGATATTTTGCACATGCGGCTTAATAAGGCGGGATATGTTATATGCTTATACGTGGGTTGCGCATGTGGCGGAATAAGGTGGGAACATTGTTATGCATGTGTGGCAAAATAAGGCGGTGCTTATTATATTATTAATTGCACACGTGGCGAAATAAGGTGGGCTATGTCAGGGATTGATTGTAAAGAATTGTGACGGCCTGTGGAGGCATTCCTATCCTGTTTGATATTGTGATTGTGGGTTGCTTACCTATATGAACTTTGTTGCTTGGAAGTTGTGAGAAAACAGTACGAGCGGTCCGTTCTCCTTTTCATGTTTACTAGTTGGTATAATTCTTGTTAAAACACTTGCACAAGCATACACGTAGTTGGTCACTCCTACTAGAGGTGAATTCCTCCTGATTTTGATAAAGGTGGAGGTACGCCCTCGTTTATCCATTATATTTGTGAGAGTGGCCCTAGTTAGCTAGTTAGTTGTCAGCATGACCATGAGATTGATAGGGCACATGATGCCAATTGTTATATTTCAGATGCTGGGTCTTTGCGAGTTATGGTTTGTCCGAGACTTGGTGAAATTGTGGAAAGAGTTGAATAAGACCTTTGTGAACATCATCGTAGGATATGAGTTCTTGACTTGTTTTCCCCTTGCCGTGTTGTGACCTTAGGATTTGGTTTGTGGTTTTGCCGTCATTCCGTATCATCATTTATTATATTTTCGTTGTTACTTGTTGTATTTTCCCCTTATTGTTAATTGTAGCATTCTTGGTCATTCGTGCAGTCTTTACATATTTATATGTTGTTACCATTATTCCTATGATTATATTGTTTATTGACCGGTAGGTGCCTTGACTGTTCCTCATCACTACTCCACCGAGGTTAGTCTTAATACTTACTGGGCACCGCCGTGGTGTGCTCATGCTACTCTTCTGCACATTTTTTGCAGATACAGGTACTCCCACTCAGTTTTGTCAGCCTTGGAAGGAGGCGTATCGGTAGAGACTTTGAGGTATATCTGCTACGTCCGTAGACCGAGGAGTCCCTTTCCAGCTTTCTGTAATAAGTATAGCTCTTTCAGTATTTCTCCTTTGTATAGATATTCTTGAGCCAGAGCCTCTTATGTATCCCTTAGCTTATGATTTGTGAGTTTCCGGGTTTTGGGAGTTTGTTATCTTCGAGAATTGTTGTGGTTATGTGTCGAGCGGCACCTTAAACACTATTTCTTTTTCTAGTTCAGTTTTATTTATTTTCGTCCGCAATTATGGTTTATCTTCCGCATTGTTAGGCTTACCTAGTCATAGGGACTAGGTGTCATCACGACATGTTCACAGAGGGCGAACTGGGGTCGTAACAGGAGGATATGGAAAGCATGGCTCATATTATGGACATGATGAGGCAAGTAGTCAAGCTACAAGATGAAAATCGAAAGGCTGCACAAAGAATTAGTGCAGCAATCATTAGAATGAAGGCCGAGGCGGAGGAAGTGGCTAAAGAGAGCGAGTTCACACCAGAAAATAATTTTGAAGAAGCAGATATAGTGAGCCAATCTTGGCTAGAGGAACAAGCTCAACTTATAAAATCTCATGAGTTTCTCCGTGATGGTCTTTCAAATATGACAGAACAACTAATAGAAGCAAGAACTGAGCTCAGGCAAGAGATAAACCAATTTGGCTCAGATATCCATGACTTGCATGCTCAATTGAATAAAAAGGTTGAGGCGTCTAATGCCCTACAACCAATTTTTGTGGATACTGGCCAGCTTGTGGAGCGGAAAGAGGAATTCCAACTATTCGACCAAAATATTATTAATGATGCCAAGGTTGAAGAAGAGTGCTAAATTGAGGATGTCAAAAATAATGCATTTTTGGAGTTTGAGCATATTGGATCTCATTCAAAACACTTTTCAACATTATGTTTGGTTAGTGACATGGAAATTGATCCATTCGAGCATATAGAGGAGTCAATAGATGAGGAACAATGTATTTATATTCTGAAATTTGCCATATCGAGGAGGCAAAACGACATCCCCCACTTAAAGACCAAGAAGTGCAAGATGCGATACCTATTGCTTGGTTCATTTATTTTTATACCACCTCCCCAGGAACGTGATAGAAAAATTGATGCAAAATTGGGGACGCAATTTATATCCTCAAAGTGGAAGTAAAAGTGATGAAAGTATTGGCGTCGTGCTGCGACGTTAAATCAAGCGCTTGTTGGGAGGCAATCCAAATCTATTTTTTTTTCTCTTGTTTATTTTATTGTGTTATTTTTTTTTTTTTGTATTATTTGGTGTTTTGTAGGAGTAGGAGCATGGAATCAAAGCCAACAGGCATGTGCAAAAGCGAGCAGGTTGTTGAAACTAAGTGTGAGGTGACCGCACAAAGAATCATACCTGTGAGAAGTCTGAGTGTCCCGTGAGCTACTAATAGGGGTGGGCATATATCGGGTAAAACAGATAACCCGAACCATTAATTACTTATTGGGTTATTGGTATTGGGTTATTGGGTTAATGGTTCGGTAATGGGTAAAAAAAATATATATTATTGGGTTATCGGTTCGGAATCGGTTTAGCATTTCTACTATTGGGTAAATCGATAACCCAATAAGGATTTATAAATTTACTAGTTTACCCTTAGTGCATTGTAACATAATTGATAATACTAGGGTTTCATACTTTCATTTTCAGTTTCACTCATGCTCAGACCAGTACGCCTACGCCCGCCTCCTCACTCACATTCGCACCAGTCCTCACCTTCAGAACACCGCCAGTCCGCCACCTTCAGACCACCGCCAGTCCTCACCTTCAGACCACCGCTTCACAACTCACGCGGTCACGTCTGCCCAACTGAGCCCGTCAAGCCCTCATCAGTACGCCAGTCCTCCATACATCAGCTTGCCATTTCTCCGCCAGTCACGGCTCACTCCCTCATCGTGTAAGTTCTGTCTTCTATAAGTTTTGGCTCAAGATGTTTGCTTCTGTTTGCTCAATAGCTTCTATTTGCCCTTCATTTATATAAGCCAAAAAATAGTGAGCACATACTGATTTTTGCAATACTAAGAGTTGCCACCCAATGCAAATAGATATTGAAGCAAATAACTATAAAGAGAAAAATACAATGGATTTAAACAACTGTAATTATGTTTGAGTTTTATTATCTAAACAGGTGAAAATAATTTAAACATATGGATTTGAATATTCCGCATTTTAGTTTGCCCAGGTTATGTTTTTCATTGTTGGATGTTCCGCATTTTAGTTTGCCCAGTTGTGAGAAATGTTTTAGGACTAGTAGATGGAAAGTTACAGCATCGTGATTTATTTCAATTGAGAAAGCAGTAGCGCTGAATTTTTTGGTCTTTGTGCAAGCTAGCAGCTGAATTTTAAGGAAAGCAGTAGCGCTGAATTTTTTAGTCTTTGTGCAAGCTAGCAGCTGGATTTGAAAGCAGTAGCATACTAGCATTGTCTTCTGTTGCATTCACTTTTAATATTCAGCACTTTTAATATTCAGCGTTCATCACTTTTAATTTTAGTTTTACCTTATCGGGTAAACCAATAACCGAATCGATAATGATCAATAACCGACAAACCAATAACCGATAACCAATATCTTATCGAGTTGGTTATCGGGTGATGATATTTGTAAACTGATAACCGATAGGCAAAATCGATAATTTTCAAAACCGAACCGAACCGACCGATGCCCACCCCTAGCTACTAATGCTTCGGCCTTTGGCCTACCAGGGAGTCTCTTTTACCCTCTTGTTATTTTTTGTGTGCATTGAGGACATTGCACAATTTTAAGTGTGGGGTGAGGAGATTGTCTGGGTGATTTCATGTGCTATGTTAGCTTAGTTATAGTACTAGTTCTTAGTATAGTAATTTAAAAAAAAAAAAGGAAAATGTGTAGATTCTTCCTGATGACGGATCCTTTAGACAATTTTCTTGAGGGAAGTTAGTCTAGAGAAAACACCAAAAAGATTGTTTTATTTTTAGGTAGTGTAGCAAATCCCCCTTGGTTTTTCTTTAGGCCACGGTTCTTTTCCAAGGGTTTAACTTGAACCGGGTAATAGTATTTTATTTTTATTTTTAGAGTAGATTAGAATTTAGGGAATAAATGGAGGAAGAATGATGAACATAGGGCTCTTGACTTGTTTGATAGTAGCATATTTAGGCTTTGGCATATGTAGTATCTTCCCTATGATTTGAATTTATTGACGATGCCTTGCTTAGTTGGATAGCATGTCTTGTGATGCCTATGTCTCGTTTTCTTGACTTATGTTCACTTTGTGCTTCATGCTTAATATCTCGGAGCTTTGTGAATACTTGCATTAGATGAGAGTAGGAATGAAACCATCCTTAGTGAGTCATGTGACATGTGTGGTGAGTTTTTTGTATAGTCTATGTATTGTACTTGTGACTAGAACTTGCCTGGTTTGTGAGTCGAAGCGAAATTTTAGGTGATGTTCGGTTTGAAAAATAATTTTAGGCTTTCTTTGATCTTTTTGAGCTGAATTGCTTACCACAAATAAAATCTATCCCTAGTTAAATCTTTTGAGCCTATAGACTTTTATTTGGCACCCACATTACCAGCCTATATCCTTTTTATTCTTAATTGACATTGTTTTGATCCTCTTTTCCTCTTAAAGCACTTTAATTGTGAGATAAGTGTTAAAAGAAGTAAGTGGCTTTTGAGTGAAACCAATGAAAGAAAGATGGGTGCACTTATATTTGTAAAATAATACACCACTAGCGAAAATTAAAAAAAATGAAGAAAAATCTGAAGGAAAGAAAAAAGGAAGAAAAATCTGGAAAAAAAAAAGAAGAAGGAAAATATAGGAGAATAAATTGTTGTCTTGTTCTTGCTAGTAGGGTATAAATTAAAGTAGTGCTTAAAGAAAGAGGGAACATTGTTGGGAGTGATTTTAGTTGTGAAAACGAAGTTGGGATTGAAGAATTTGCGCTCAAAGTGATTATGTGATGTGTTAAAGTGCTTAGGAGGGTGAACCACTATTCCTAAATATATCCTTCCCGTCCCTTAGCCCACATTACAATCATGAAAAAGTCCTAATTGATTTT